>SDVV010016073.1:0-14347 GCA_016164225.1 Gammarus roeselii
AATATACACTGCCTCGTACAGCCATACAGATCATTCAATCTTACGTTATCAACACCTTCATTCACTCTGAGAAGCCTATCAGGAATATTTGCAAGAATGACATCGAACTCATCATAGAATCTGTCCAGTAGTCTCTTATTATCAAAATTCCAATCAATCGTCCTAACCTCGCGAGAGTTAGGTTGTCTAGGAGTCTGCATTTCCTCTACACTCAAAGTTACCCCTAAAACACGGTGATCCGTGCAGGCAACATCGGGCAGCAAGTGTCAGGAAATTGTTGCATCTAATAACAGCGAGGACAAAGCAATATGATCGATCCATGAGGTGGAAAGAGAACCATGATTCACATGCGTGTACGTGTCCGGTGGCAGCAGCCTTGTGTCCTGAAATGCAACATTATGCTCAGCAAATAGCTCCTCAATCTCAATGAACCTATTTGTGTGTGGTGAGGCAATAAAATCTCCTAAAATACACACTTGTTGCTCTTCCCTACTCTCCCATTTACCCCAAGAACACCCATGCATCTGAGATATTCCTCCAGATTTTCACCGGAGTTGACAGGGAAGTAAACATTTAAGAACAGCACAGAAGTCTCGTTGATTGTAACGCTCAGACCCAGGATTCTATTGAAATCGTATTGCCTAATTTTTATATGTGGGCTCAGAGATTGTTACCAAATGAATGTCAAACCCCCATGTGGCCTCCCCACCCTGATTTCCCTCGTCTCATTGACAGAGGAAATTGAGAATGAAGCTATCTTTTTTCTCAGAGAGGACGGTAAATTAAGCTGCCAGGGATGAAGCCACGTCTCCTGCAAAGCTACTAGCTGAGTTGTTTTGCAGAGGTCTGCGACATAGGCTTCACAATTTCCCGCTAAGCCAAAACAATTCAGAGAGGCAATTTGAACTTCTGTTCTGCTACCGTTATTGACCTCAATAATATAGCTGCCGCGCCCTGCACTGGGTCCCTTACGCGCCTCTTACTCTTTACCTGTATCTCCCTAGTCCGTTCTCTAACATCTGCTTCGCTTTCTTCATCTGTCAGGTCGAAGTCTTTTGGTAAGCGCACGTTGGTCTTGACAAGCTGTAGGCAGGTTCGCGCTTCAAAAATGTTCTCGTCAAAGAGCACGGACTCCAGTAGATTTGCGTCCCCATATATCTCAAAGGGTGACGTGTTCCCTCTTGTGCTTAGACGTTTCTTGCACTTGAACGATGTTTCTTCGCCAAGATGCTGCTTCACACGTTCCTTCATTCATCTTAGAGGGAACCTACTTCCAGGATACGGTAGTGACACGAAGAGTTTCGCAGTGCCGTTAGTCGCGAAACTCTCCTGAAGAGTACGCCCATTACCTATCTTCACGTTAGGGTTCTTCTTCAGCGATTCTTTCTTCCTAATTGCCGACACATCCGTGGATCCCTCCTGATTGCTCGGCAACGTTTGCTCATCATCCTTAGTGCTTGAGTCGTGACTTCGTGAAGATATTTTCTGTCGTACCATGTCACTGTATTGGGTTTTACGTGGGTTGTCCGCTTTCAGCTGTTGTTGAAGTAGTGATGTCAGTGGTGATGGTGGCGGTAGGTGGCTTAGTGGTGTCAATGATGGTATTGTGCTCGCGTGAGTGAGAGAGCAGACAACTGAGTCTGTGGTTGTGGTATCAGTGATGGTTGCGTTGATGGTGGTGAGGCCGGTTGAACAGCTGGTCGCGGAATCATAGTGCCCCGCGCTGACTTGTCTTGAGGCACGGCAGATACGGCTTTGCCAAACGTACGACCACACTGGAGGCCTTCAGTTGCCATCGGTTCATGGATACCTTCCAAGATACTGGACGATTTTTTCTCGGCAAGCATTGTTGCAATACACATTTCCATCTTTGATATCCTATCAGCATTGCAGTCACAACTACGAGGAACTTTGGCAAGGCTTAGTACCTCATCTAGTGCCTGTTGAATCTTCTTAATTGCTTCAGTATGAAACGACATTTTGATTCTGACGTCACGGGTTTGGGCAATAATATGAGCTGCATCAATATTTCTCAAGTCAACAGAGGGAACTTTATCAATGTCAACTGCTGCAAATAGCGGAATACGCGGGTCATCAGACGTCTCTCTCCGACACTAGATGGCGCTGTGTCTGGAGCCTGAGGCTGAACATTTACATACAATTGCAAAGCCTCCTTTGCTGCCTCAGCACCGTATGTTGTCTTAGCTATTGCAACCAGATCGTCTATCGGAATGACGTTTTCTTGCTTGCTCTTAGAAAACATAGTACATCATTTACATGTACGTTATTCTCACCTCCACCTGCACTGCTGACATCACTGCCTTTTGGTGCCATCTCTCACTGTGTTAGTGCTTCTGGTTACAAGTCACACGCTCTGTAGGCGCTAAGTAGAGTATATAACCGCGAGAATCGCTTTCTAGAGTCATTTTGGTGGGCAGGGGGTAGGGCGCAGTGCATGCAACCTTGACTCACCGAACGTACGGGGGTTCGCTCAAAAACGGGGAGGGGGGGCGGAGGCGGAGGGTTTTTGGAACTGGTTTGGTGCCCCGAGTCACCTAACGGATAGCTTATACATGTTAACGGGTTATATATTTACCTAAGGGTATTAGCATTTCAATGCTTGGGGGGATATTGCAACTTCATTGCTTTCATACTGCATGTTTAATGCTGTGTCCTCTGAATGTTTTTTGGGGTATTGATAAACATACATTCATAGGATTTTTTATTGATAATAATTTATAGGTTTTATTTTATATTAAAAAGCCTCATCTTCCGGACACCATGATGAATTTTCAACCTCGATATCATTTTCTACGTTGCTCGCTGTTGATCAATTTTGCATCTGGCATAGATTCAATTAGTTTATAGTTATTTTTATCCGATTGTTTTAATTAGTACCCTGCGCTAAGCTTTACTTACTTCTATAGTATCTCCTCTATTCGTTTTTTCTATGCTGTGAGATATCCGATAAAGGAAAATAGATACAATATTTAGAGGATGACTGAGTAATTGCTAGAGAAAAATAACTTAAGAGTATATATGACTCATTCGATGCTTGATTGGTTTGCTTGTAGAAGTGGGGGCTTGGGATATTTTATGTATGTTTTGTTCATTTATCACTATATATTCTTTTATAGGATTAGTGTGGTAGGTATGTCTTATAACTCAATTTGCAGCCTTAGTGTGCGGACGGCCCTGTTTGTACCAGCCTGTAGGTAGGATTACAGGCAAGGTTCTGTGTTTCCCATCTATTATAATATATATAGAAATAGAAAGGATTATTTGGCAGGTTGTTTGCGATTAATGTATATATATTTTTCTTAGGATGCTGTATCTTCGTTACGAGATTCTGTCTACCCCATATTGCATTACCCAGTTTTGAAACATTTATATCAGTGTTCCATTGATGCGTTTTTCTAACAGCGAAAATTCCTGAACGATATGGATTTACTGTAAGTTAAAATATTATGTTATGTAAACTTAGTAATGATCGATTGATTTATGTTGAATTTGCGCTGATTTTGGAATTTCGATCAGTTAACTCATACAGTTTTAGGCATTTTAGGGAATTTTAGGCTTGCAGCTTCCACATTATTTCAGGCATAATGGGGTCGGTTGTTGCATCATTAAGTAGTTATATATGTATATATGACACCTCTGTTACGATTTAGCCGTATTTATTTTAGCTAAAGACATGTTAATTTATCCCTGTTTTGGATAGAAGTTGTGGCTAATTTCATTAGATTTTTGTATGTACTATACCGTATTTACTATAGGTTTCAGTTCCGTAGCCTGTATGTCTTGGTATCTTATTCACATTTCTTGTTTGTTTGGTCAAATGATAGTTCATTCTCATTCATCACGTTTTCAATGTATGTTTTGGGTATGGTAGAGAATTAATCTTCTTGCTTTGTTTAATCTCGTGAGTTTTAGTATAGGTCTTTCAGTTTTGTAGGTTCTCTGTTGAATTTCCATCTTCAATTCAAGCTGTTGGTTATTTATACAATTTAGGATATATTACGTATGTATCTACATAATAGAACATTATTTCAGGTCTAATTTAGTTACATATTGTTAATTTTTAGTGTTTTATATATCTTCTTTTATCCTGATACAATATTTGACGTAGTTATTATAGATATAGAACAGACGATTTGTTACAAATTTGGTTTTGCTGTTAGGGTATTGTATATTTATTGTACGACCATTCTTCAATATTTAGGAGGAGTTAGAGAGTCCCCTAGGCAAAAGCTCATTCTGTTTATGCTTGTTTGTGTAAATGGACCGATTTATTAGGATGGATACCATAATGTAGTACAATTTTAATGTGAATTATAGCAGAGTTGAGAACCTTATTTAGCTATTCTATGTATGTTCCTGATGTTATGTTTTTTTTCCACGAGAATCATAGGAATGTATGTTTAAGAGGTGTAAGTCCGTACTTCAACTTTGTGGAATTTTCGTCATTGATCCCTATCAAATCTGTAGTTTAACGTTAAGATGATAATTTACTTGATGGATGGGTCCAAGTGTAGAGTGGGTTTATACTCTTTGGTTGTCATTTTGGAGTTCATCCATGTTCAACGTGAATTATGTACGTTCTTGTAGACGTCGATCTTGAGTTTCATGGGTTTGTTAGTGAGGTTATGTGACAAGCTACTCATCGTTGTAGTGTTACACTTAAGTCATCAGTAAACAGAACCCCAGCTTTTTATGGCCACACACTCTCCGAGACTCATCCTTGACCACTGTACATGTGTCTAGATTTTGATTATGTCCAGGATGTGTCTTTGTTCGAGGCTGTTCAGAGACGATGGGTTAACAGATGCGAGGTACGTCTGTGGCATCGCATCATGACTGTGTGTTACCTCTAAATTTGTTATATATCAGTGGTAGATTGCTGAGAAGTGACCTGGTTAAGCCTTATAGAGTTCATTTCTATGACACAGTAGGCTTGGATTTGTACTCCCAGAGGCATAGCATCATTTAGGTCTAGGAATTTATTATAGATTTCAATGGTATGATAGTATAAAATAACTTTTTTCACATTAACTCAGCGTAAAATGTTAGTTATTTTCGGTATGGCTGTTATGTTAGTATACGATCTTAGTCATGAACCAGATCACGTCGGATATTGGAGTAGGGTTCATCATCTCTGTGCGGTAGGATACACCGTACATAATAGTTAATCGTTGTTGCTAAGGGTAGAGTAGGAAATCTTATTTAGCTAGTTTTTTTAGATGTTGCTGTACATTTTGATTTGATATCATAGGAATATATCTGTATTCGATATAAATGTGCCTATTTTCATGGGATGTTGGGTATAAAAAACGCTTATTTGGATGTAATGCTTCAAAAATATGGTGTGTTTCCCCTTTCGACATTGGATTTGGGTCCGGTTCCATATTACCTTGGAGAACTATTCCACCGGATTTGTGTTGAGTGTTAGCGTTAAAATTCTTCAATAATTGAATGTACATCTCAATTATGTTATCCAATCTCAGGTCTTTGCTAGATGCTTATTCCCGCAAGTCTTACTTTTATAAATGTTTGTTTTTCGTTTGCAGTTTAGACACTAAGAAGTTTTTGATTAATTCAGGCTTTTATCGTGAGACTGCGTTCCCATTAAGAATATATGACTTTTTCGAAGATTCATCAGATACATTTTAACATTTTTCACTGAAGGTCTGTAATGATGGCCATAATCCTAACTCATTCTAACCTAAAATTACCAAGGATTGTATATTTTTCCCCGTTTCATACTTATGTTAGGTATTATTTTCTTCATTGATTTAACCTTCATCCTTATCAAATCTATCCACTTGACCCTGTAGTTTTACCAATCTTTAGCTGGTTGTGTGCCTTCATTTATATATATATATTTTTTTTTCCTTTCGCTTGTTACAAGTCCAGTATTATCGACCAGTCTCGAGTAATGTTAGGTCATCGCTCGTTTGTGGACTTTCGAGTTCAAAACGTTTATGTAAGCTTACCCCATACGTCAGTGAGTGTTACGAATGATGAAGCGTTAGCAAGATTTATGTACGGTTTTACTGTTGAAATTTTTTTTTTGTTGAGTTGGACGTTTTGCTCCAACCATTTTCGTCTCTATATCTATTGAACAAATCCACTCTAACAATTTTTCATACAGATCTGCATTGTAAGGTCCGCAATCCACAAGATCTAGGATATAAACCATGTTTAAGGTACATAATTAGTGAAATATATATCATGTACGAAAGCATAGATCAAATATCGATGAATGCAAAAAGGGTAACCATACAAGGACGAATACATTATTACCTATGCAACTCAACCTATTCTATCCAATAGTTATGTATTTCAATCAAGTTTGATAGTTATGTATGATATTGATATGTATGAATCTCTCCACTAGGGCTGAATATTTATCATATCAAAAGCAGTTGAATACATTTTATCTTATTTGATCCAGCAAATAACCTTCTGCAGATGTTTAGATTCTAGAATTTATCGATAGCTCTGTTACATGTTCGGATGAGACTCAGCAGGTAGGATCCAAGAGAACTAATGCACTTCAATTTGTTATATTTCTAATGTGGATCAGTTATACGCGATGTTAGGTTCAAAGATCTAGTCATTCTAACCAACTTAACCAATAATTATATATCTTCATTCAAGTTTGATGGATATGTATGATATTTAGACATTATTTTGTGCGATGTACACATCAAATCCCTCCCACACGGCTTAATTTTTCGTAGTTTTTCTTCTAAGGTCACACACCAGGTACACACATTCACGCTCTGTACGCATATGCAGGACCGGGTACGGTATAATGACGTCGTATACAGGGATAGTTACCGATGCAATGTAGACACACACACACACACACACACATTTTGAATGCATATACAGAATCGGTTACCATCTGAGGCACTTTAACTCTGATATGTTTTTTTTTCCATTAGAACAAAACCCCTTTTCATTGTTACGAGATATTTATTGTGGACCACCTTCACGTCATGATATGTGAAAAGAACTAAGCATCTTAACCTATCCTATCCTTTTCTATCGAGGAATTATATAGTATCGATCGAGTTTTCGTGCTTAAATTTGTTACTTTTTTATCGATTTATGATATATTCATTTTCCTCCTCTCCACTTGACTCTACATTTTGATCTAACCTATTCACACCCATCAAAACCTGACATAACCTAACTTTATTTATGGTGTTCAACATTGCTATATACATATGAAGCCCTCCAAACGACTGTAAATATCAATTTAACATATATGCTATTTTTTGTCACTCTCATCCCAGATAAGTTAGCAGAGAGGACCCATTTTCAATCTTAGATGGTTTGAATGTTACGGGTAATTCATATTATTTTTGACTTGACACAATTCTACGTCACTTCAACATTTTATTCACACCCATCATAACCTGACCTGACCTTACGTACGGTATTCAGTCATTGATATATACATATCAACCCCTCCAGACAACTCTAAATATCACTCTAACACACATGTTATTCATTTCGTTGTCACTCGCGAGTCATATATGTTACCAGAGAATCTCCCATTTTCAAACTTGAATAGTTTGAATGCTACAAGTATTTCAAATTTGTATTCAGTTTCATACAAACGGACACATAGTCTCACACCATGTTTTTCTTAATTTACTTCAACATCTCCCGCTTAACTCTCCAACCTTTGACAATTTGCATCTCTGAATTTTCATTTTCGCTTTCCTATATTTTTCTTATCCTTAACGATGACTTCGTTTCAAGATCTGATCGCACGCTGATTTATAACATACCATTCTGTAACACATCTAGATCATTTACCTCGAGTTAGTTTTTCTGGCATCATTTCAACCCTTGAAACATATTTTTTCTACCGATATCGAAGATTCAATGTTACTTCCAACTGTCACGATGTTCACAATTCATTACTTAACCTCCGAGTTTAGGATAATATAAACATTTCATTGAGAACATACATAGTTTTTATTAGTATTTATTGGCATTATTTACAGACCTTGCTGCCATCATCAATATCATTTACCTGTTTTTTGATATTTAAACAGCATTGTTCGTCATCCAACCGTGCTTTTCATCACTATATTTCAGTATACACTCAAAATCCATATTATACTCCATCATATCTTTGATGCGTATACCGAAGGCTATTCCGTTCCCGTGTGTCAATAAATGTATCACTTCTTCTTCTTGAACCTTAATTATTCGAATCTTTTCCAATTCAAAGTCATTCTGAGATTCATCATTGAGAAATTTGCATACGTTCCAGTTTCTCTTTTGTTCTTAGGTATAATCTGTTGTCCACTACCTCAGCTTTATTACAATCATGATGAAGATTTTACCCTTGGATCATATAAATTTTCGAGATTTGCTTTTCTTATCCCCTCCCGCTCCCCCCCCCCCTCCCAAACACACTTTCATACGAATGTAACGCGTCCACATTAAATACCCAAAGCAGACTTCCTTTTTCCTGCATCCATTTATGAATGATATCTCCCACTCTTTTGATTCTTTTTTGTCCATTCTGAGATAATTGTTATTTTCAACACAAGTCAATATTTATTCGATCCGACTCATATCATCTTCGGAGATTTCTTCTTTAAGCGCTTGTAAACAAAATTTTGAGGTATGAATGTTCATTTTTGTTTATCCTATGACGAAACGTGTGTCTCCGCTTGATCTCAACGTATCACTGACTCCATTCCTGATAGCCAGCTAGCCATTATAAGTTGATTACATGTGATTTTTCGCATAACATTTGGCCTAACATTATTCACCTAGGTCATCAACTGTGTATATGTTTAGGGCTGGGTACGTATGTGAATGTGTATATCCAAGCGTATGTACGTGTTATATGAGGTAAAAATATATAACACAAATTTAATAATAAAAATTTCAATAAAATTAAAAAAAATTGAGGGATGACAGAGCCAAGTCTGTATATTGAAGTGATAACTTGGCTATTTAAGTTAGGTGACATCCCTCAAAATTTTGAATTTATATTGAATTTTTGAATATTAAATTTGTGTTATATATTATTAACCCGTGTAACACGTACATACGCTTGAATATACACATTCACATACGTACCCAGCCCTAAACATATACACAGTTGATGACCTAGGTGAGTAATGTTAGGCCGTTTTGCGAAAAACCACATGTAATCAACTTATAATAGCTAGCTGGCTATCAAGAATGGAGTCAGTGATACGTTGAGATCAAGCGGAGACACACGTTTCGTCATAGAATAAACAAAAATGAACATTCATAACTCAAACTTTTGTTTACAAGTGCTGGAAGAAGAAATCTCCAAAGATGATATGAGTCGGATCGAATAAATGTTGACTAGTGTTGAAAATAACAGTTATCTCAGAATGGACAGAAACGAATCAAAAGAGTGGGAGATATCATTCATAAATGGATGCAGAAAAAATTAAGTCTGCTTTGAGTAACTAATGTGGACGCGTTTCATTCGTATGGAAGTATGTTTAGGAGGGGGGAGGGGGAGAGGATAAGAAAAGCAAATCTCGAAAATTTATATGATCCAAGGGTAAAATCTTCATCATGATTGTAATAAAGCTGAGGTAGTGGACAACATATTATACCTAAGAACAAAAGAGAATCTGGAACGTATGCAAATTTCTCAATGATGAATCTCAGAATGACTTTGAATTTGGAAAACATTCGAATAATTAAGGTTCAGGAAGAAGAAGTAATACATTAATTGACACACGGGAACGGGATAGCCTTCGGTATCCGCATCAAAGATATGATGGAGTATAAGATCGATTTTGAGAGTATACTGAAATATAGTGATGAAAAGTACGGTTGGATGACGAACAATGCTGTTTAAATATCAAAAACCAGGTAAATGATATTGATGATGGCAGCAAGATCTGTAAATAATGCCAATAAATACTAATAAAAACTATGTATGTTCTTAATGAAATGTTTATATTATCCTAAACTCGAAGGTTAAGTAATGAATTGTGGACATCGTGACAGTCGGAGATAACATCGAATCCTCTAAATCAGTAGTAAAATATGTTTGAAGGGTAGAAATGATGCCAGAAAACCTAGCTCGAGGTAAATGATCTAGATGTGTTACAGAATGGTATGATATAAATCAGCGTCCGATCAGATCTTGAAACGAAGTCATCGTTAAGGATAAGAAAAATATAGGAATGAGAAAATGAAAATTCAGAGATGCAAGTTGTCAAAGGTTGTAGAGTTAAGCGGAGATGTTGAAATAAATTAAGAAAAACATGGTGTGAGACTATGTGTCCGTTTGTGAGACACTGCATACAAATTTGAAATACTTGTATCATTCAATCCATCCAAGTTTGAAAATGGGGGATTCACTGGTAACATATATAACTCGCGAGTGACAACGAAATGAATAACATGTATGTTAGAGTGATATTTAGAGTTGTCTGGAGTGGTTCATATGTATATATCAATGACTGAATACCGTACGTAAGGTCAGGTCAGGTTATGATGGGTGTGAATAATATGTTAAAGTGACGTAGAATTGTGTCAAGTCAAAAATAATATGAATTACCCGTAACATTCAATTCATCTAAGATTGAAAATGGGTCCTCTCTGCTAACTTATATGGGATGAGAGTGACAACAACAAAAAAATAGCATATATGTTAAAGTGATATTTAGAGTCGTTTGGAGGGCTTCATATGCATATGGCAATGTTGAACACCATACATAAAGTTAGGTTATGTTAGGTTTTGATTGTTGTGAATAGGCTAGATGAAAATGAAAAGCCAAGTGGAGAGAATGAAAATGAAAATATCATATATCGATAAAAAAGTAACAAATTTATGCATGAAAACTTGATCGATACTATATAATTCCTGGATAGAAAAGGATAGGATAGGTTAAGATGCTTAGTTCTTTTCACATATCATGACGTGAAGGTGGTCCACAATAAATATCTTGTAACAATAACAAGGGATTTTGTTCTAATGGAAAAAAAATATATATCAGAGGTAAAGTGCCTCAAATGTTAACCGACCCTGTATATGCAATAAAAATGTGTGTGTGTGTGTGTGGGTGTGTCTGTGTGTGGGTGTGTGTGTGTGTGTGTGTGTGTGTGTCTACATTGTATCGGTAACTTTCCCTGTATACGACGTCATTATACCGTACCCGGTCCTGCATATGCGTACAAAGCGTGAATATGTATACCTGGTGTGTGACATTAGGAGAAAAACTACGTAAAATAAAGCCTTGTGGGAGGGATTTGATATGTACATCGCACAAAATAATATCTAAATATCATACATATCCATCAAACTTGAATGAAAATATATAATTATTGGTTAAGTTGGTTAGAATGACTAGATCTTTGAACCTAACATCGCGTATAACTGATCCACATTGAAAATGTAACAAATTGAAGTGCATTAGTTCTCTTGGATCCTACCTGCTGAGTCTCATCCAAATATGTAACAGAGCTATCGATAAATTTTGGAATCTAAACATGTGCAGAAGGTTTTTTGGTGGATCAAATTGGAGAAAATGTATTCAACTGCTTATGATATGATGAATATACAGCCCTAGTGGAGAGATTCATACATATCAATATCATACATAACCATCAAACTTGATTGAAATACATTACTTTTGGATAGAATAGGTTAAGTTGCTTACGTAATAATGTATTCGTCATTGTATGGTAACCCTTTTTGCATTCATCGATATTTGATCTATGTTATCGTACATTGATATATATTTCGCTGATTATGTACCTTGGACACGGTTTATATGCTAGATCTTGTGGATTGCGGACCATACAATGCAGATTTGTATGAAAAATGGTTACAGTGGATTTAATCAATATTTGATATAATAGACGAAAATGGTAGGAGCAAAACGTCCAATACAACAAAAAAAACATATTCCAACAGTAAAACCGTACATAAATCTTGCCAGCGCTTCACCATTCGTAACACTCACTGACGTATGGGGTAAGCTTACATTAACGTTTTGAACTCGAAAGTTCACAAACGAGCGATGACCTAACATTACTCGAGACTGGTCGTTATTACTGGACTTTTAACAAGCGAAGTGAAAAATTATATATATAAATGTAGGCACACAATCTGCTAAAAATCGGTAAAACAACAGGGTCAAGTGGATAGATTTGATAAGGATGAAGGTTAAATTATTGAAGAAAAAAAATACCTAACCTAAGTATGAAACGGGAAAAAATAAACAATCCTTGGTAATTTTAGGTTAGAATGAGTTAGGGCTATGGCCATCATTACAGACCTCCAGTGAAAAATGTAAAAGTGGATCTGGTGAATGGTCGAAAAAGTCAAATGTTCTGAATGGGAACGCTGTCTCGTAACAAAAGCCTGAATTAATCAAAAACTTCTAAGTGTCTAAACTGCAAACGAAATACAAACATTTATAAAATTAACACTTGCGGGAATAAGCATCTAGCAAAGACCTGCGATTGGATAACATAATTGAGATGTACATTCAATTATTGAAGAATTTCAAAGCCAACACTCAACACAAATCCGGTAGAATAGTTCTCCAAGGTAATATGGAACCGGACCCAAATCCAATGTCGAGAGGGGGGCACACCAAATTTTTGAAGCATTACATCCAAATAAGCGTATTTTATACCCAACATTCCATGTAAATAGGCAAATTTATATCGAATACAGATATATCCCTATATTGTCAAATCAAAATGTACACCAACATTTAAAAAAACTAGCTAAATAAGACTTCCTACTCTACCCTAAGAAGCAACGATTAACTACTATATACGGTGTATCCTACCGCACCCAAATGATGAACCCCACTCCAATTTCCGACGTGATCTGGTTTATGACTAAGATCGTATACTAACATAACAGCCATACCGAAAGTAACTGACATTTTACGCTGAGTTGATGTGAAAAATGTTATTTTATACTATCATACCATTCAAATCTATAATAAATTCCTAGACCTAACTGATGTTATTCCTCTGGGAGTACAAGTCCAAGCCTACTGTGTCATAAAAATAAACTCTATAATGCTTTACTAGGTCACTTTTCAGCAATCTACAACTGATATATAACAAATTTAGAGGTAACACACAGTCATGATACGATGCCACAGACGTATCTCGCATCTGTTAACCCATCGTCTCTGAACAGCCTCGAACAAAGACACATCCTGGACATACTCAAAATCTAGACGCATGTACAGTGGTCAAGAATGAGTCTCAGAGAGTGTGTGGCCATAAAAAGCTGGGGTCCTGTTCACTAATGACTTAAGTAAAACACGACAACGATGAGTAGCTTGTCACATAACCTCACTAACAAACCCATGAAACTCAAGATCGACGTCTACAAGAACGTACATAATTCACGTTGAACATGAATGAACTCCAAAATGACAACCAAAGAGT
Organism: Gammarus roeselii; assembly: GCA_016164225.1. Classification (NCBI taxonomy): domain Eukaryota; kingdom Metazoa; phylum Arthropoda; class Malacostraca; order Amphipoda; family Gammaridae; genus Gammarus; species Gammarus roeselii. Next base: position 13,450 of record SDVV010016073.1, read on the forward strand.
ATAAACCACCTCTACACTAGGACCCATTCATCCAGTAAAATATCATCTAAACGTTAAACTACACATTTGCTAGGGATCAATGACAAAAATTCCACAAAGGTGCAGTACGGACTTACACCTCTTAAACATACATTCCTATGATTCTCGTGGAAAAAAAACATAACATCAGGAACATATATAGAATAGCTAAATAAGGTTCTCCACTCTGCTATAATTCACATAAAAATTGTACTACATTATGGTATCCATCCCAATAGATCGGTCCATTTACACAAACAAGCATAAAAAGAAAGAGCTTCTGCCTAGGGGACTCTCTAACTCCTCTTAAATATTGAAGAATGGTCGTACAATAAATATACAATACCCTAACAGCAAAACCAAATTTGTAATAAATCGTCTGTTCTACAGTACTGGAAAAATTATTATGGATTTTTGAGATTTCCGGTATTTTTACATAAGAAGGCGAAATAAACACAATTTATGTAATGATAGATGATTTATTTCGTATTATTTATGCAGAACGAGTATTTCAGTAGTAAATTTGATCTCCTTTAGCAGGTTTCTAGTGATATCTGGCAATAATTAGCTGTCGGTCTATGGCAATGATCAATTCCATCACGTGGTCCACATGCTGCAGCCCACGTTTCGCTCAGTTCTAGTTCAGCTGTGGTCGGTGTAAGGTGTTTTTTTGTGTTCTGATGACTTTCTAAGTGAATCTATGATGTAGTCGTTTAATTTTCATGTAGTAAATTTCATTTGAGGTGTAAATAATGTCTTTTTTCAATTCCAGGTCGAGATGGGTAAAGGGAAAGATATTAGTCCCCATAAAATTGGACAAATAGAAGTATATTTGAGTGAAACTACATTTAAACAGAAAGATATTGCAAAGAAATTGAAT
>SDVV010016074.1:0-14347 GCA_016164225.1 Gammarus roeselii
TGGTAATGTCCGCAGTAAGTCTTTCTCCCAAAACTGGCATCCGAGCACCACCACCCACAGCAACAATGTCAGCCTCTCTGTCATCCTCGGCATTCAGCAACTGATCAAAATACTCGGCCCACCTCTTCCGTACATTACCACTTTCCAACAACAACTGGCCGTTTTCATCTTTCACCACTTCCTCCTTCCCGGTCTCTCCCTTTCTCACCCTCTTCACCTCTTTCCAGAACTTTTTTTTGATCTCCTCAAAATTCTGGCACAACCGTTTGCCCCACCTGGCATCAGCGTCCCTTTCAAATATATTACTGGACGTAGCACAGGAGTGTTTGAAATGGTAGACCTCTGTTGTACAAAGAACGCTTCCAAAAATATTGCTACTGAATAAAATCTAACTCATTCAACCGAGTGTTTGTAACCTCTGACCGAAGTCTGTAAAGCAGCCCGGCCGTAACCGTAAAGGGGGGAAGTACAAATTCATCACAGTTTCAATACACAATTAACTTAGTATAACAGAAAAACAGTAAAAAGAACTACCTGGTTTCATACGACGGAAGAAACAAGCGCTACTCCTGACCAGGCGTTGCACACAGAATAAAAGGGGCTTTGATACAGAGCGAACAAGCGCTACTCCTGACCAGGCGTTTCACACAGAATAAAAGGGGCTTTGATGCAGAGCGAACAAGTTCCAAAGTTAAGAGAAAAACAAACATTCAACCCTTCATCGGCAGAGAGGAACATCGAGGATAAACCAAATACCTAGGCGATATCGAGAACAAAAGGTGTAATGGTTCGATACAGAACGAGCTAGTTCAAAAGTCAAGTTACAAAACATTACCCGCGTGTGGCCAGCATGGTTCACACGAGATTAGTCCTTAGGTAATAGAAAATAAAAAGGTGGCATGGTTCGATACAGAGCGAACCAATTCGAGAGTTGAGGAGCCTAACAAAGAATAACCCAGCTGCAGCCAGAAGGGTTCACATGAGACTAACGAAATGCCCAAGGGGATACATGCCCGCAACAGGGTTAAACCGTCGAGCCAATGTGATGCCCATCGACCATTTAATTCAAATAAATTGAAAACAGAAGTGAAATGCTTGCTGCTTTAGAAATATTACGGTACCTGGTATGTGCAGGTATTGTTGGTTAACATCAACATAAAAACATTCCGCAATCAATAGGCAACTACAAGGAAATCGAAACATTTGGCTGACAAGGTGTACCGAAAGGAATAGCTTGGTAGAAATGGTTGAATACCTGGAAACGGAGTAATCTTAATTTCTTCGTCATCGATTAACATTGACAGTAGGTTGACACACCCAAAATAAACACTTGTTCAAGAGTAGTAAAAAAACTATCAACTATCCAGTTTTCGGATGCTGAAGTGTCAAGTTTCAACTTGCATTTTCGTGTCTACCACCGGCCGCACCACATGCCAGATGTCTACCACCGGCCGCACCATATGCCAGATGTCTACCACCGGTCGCACCATATGCCAGATGCATAGCAGCCATGGCTTCATTCGACTAAGGAGCGATGTTATCTACGAAATGCCACGGAGCAAAATGACGCAGAAACCCCAAAAAAACTGAAGTTGCCAGATTGTAAGGTTAAAAAATACGTCTGGTCGGGAAGAGCTATGGGCAATGCAAGTTAAAACGCGCCACCTCAATATTTGAAATACTCTGAGTTTAGATTTTTTTGGTTATCTTGAATAAGTGTTCATTTTGGGTAGTTTTACCAACTGTCTAAGTTTGTACCTCTCGTTTTTCAACACGCATTCAAAGAGCAAATATTAAGCTAGGGAAATATTCAACAGTCGCATAGATTTGCTTCAAACATGGCCAAAACGTTCAAACAGATGGCCAATATGTGAAAACTCACGCGACATTATGGGCAATGACACAGAAATATGATAGTGATTTCAAATATATTAAATAAAGATCACAAGCAAATGTTTAGCGCACATAATTAATAGGGAATATGTATTTCATTTCTATGGACTGCAAGACAACCCTTCATAGAACTGATCGACATAATTACACAAACGGAATTCCATAGGAATCACAAATAGGGACAATAGCCACCTTCTAATCAGTGTTTATACAAGGAGCACATTGAACAGTAATTGAGGGGGTTGTTGTCAGCCCAAGGGGACTGAATGGGGACCAATCGTTCCCCCTGGTAGGAAATGAAGTGTTGTCGTCACTGTAAGGGACATAAAAAGGAAACTATCATCCTCCTTGGTAGGAAATGTATGGTCTGTCGCTACTGCAAGGAAACTAAATAGGAAGCTCTCAGCCACCAAATGAACTAAATATGAACCAACCATTCAACGGTGATCAGAAACGACTGTTCTGTTGCCTCTGCAAGCAAATGATAAAAAAATCATCGTCAATCATAATGATTGGAAATTGAAAAAATGAATTGAGTAGGAAACTATCACCGATCACAATGATAGGAAATTGATAGTCTGTTGACAATGTGAGGAAATTAAATAGAAAACGAATATCCTATCAAAGAGATAGGTATCAAATAGGCCGCCCAATTTTGGAGCACGAAACTAAATCATATGTTGTATTCAGTTTTGAGAGACGATGCACACGGGAGACAGTTCTGCCTCCGAGGACAACGCTTAGCCACGTGGGATAGAGCGAACACCAGTTAACCATGCATTGGGGTCAATGCACACGTGAGACAGTAGCTGGCTCCGAGGACAACGCTTTGCCACGTGGGATAGAGCGACACCACACCAGTTAACCATGCATTGGGGTCAATGCACACGTGAGACAGTTCTGCCTCCGAGGACAACGCTTAGCCACGTGGGATAGAGCGAACACCAGTTAACCATGCATTGGGGTCAATGCACACGTGAGACAGTTGCTGGCTCCGAGGACAACGCTTTGCCACGTAGGATAGAGTGAACACCAGTTAACCATGCATTGGGTGTCAATGCACACGTGAGACAGTAGCTGGCTCCGAGGACAAAGCTTAGCCACGTGGGATAGAGCGAACACCAGTTAACCATGTATTGAGGTCAATGCGCACGTGAGACAGTTGCTGGCTCCGAGGACAACGCTTTGCCACGTTGGATAGAGCGACACCACACCAGTTAACCATGCATTGGGTGTCAATGCACACGTGAGACAGTAGCTGGCTCCGAGGACAACGCTTAGCCACGTGGGATAGAGCGAACACCAGTTAACCATGCATTGGGGTCAATAGCACGTGAGACAGTAGCTGGCTCCAAGGACAACGCTTAGCCACGTGGGATAGAGCGAGCACCAGTTAGCCATGCATTGGGGTCAATGCACACAGTAGTAGACAGTTGCTGGCTATGAGGATACCGTTCGGCCAAGTGGGATAGAGCGAGCACCTGTTAACCATGCATTGGGGTCAATGTACACGGTAGACAGTTGCTGACTGTGAGGACAACGCTCGGCTTAGTGGGATAGAGTGAGTACCTGCTAGCCATACATGGGGGCAAATAAATACAGCAACTGGAAAAGTGCATTTTGAATTCACTTATCCAACAAATAACAATGTTTAACGCTCATTAACATGTCACGGAGCGTTGTGTTTGTTGCAACAAATGACGCAGATTTAAACAGCAAACGACTACAAGGGACTGGCAACACAGGGCACATTGCAGTTTTACGGTAAAAAAACAAAACATGAATACGTCAGAACATACTCCTGTGAAGGACTAAAACTTGAAAAAAAGTTAACTTGTTCCAAATTAGTCTTTGACTTGACATGTGAACAACATGAATGAAATGCATGGATGATCAATAAATCACTACGCACGCATCAAGACAGTACTGGAGCATATTTATCATCGAAGTTCTGCCGCTGTAAGGGTGTAGCGGCACGTTATGCGCGGCTCAGTTGATCTCATGGTATAGGAGAGATTACGAAGTTGAGCAACCACCAACTTCACTAAAGACAATAAACGACATCATAATGCGCAAGCGGTTTCTTCAAATTCGTCAGATTTGAAGCGCTCTCAGGGAATTGAACCTAGGGTTGTTAACTAATTAATTATTCTCCAATTGGTTTGATGTTACAGTGTTCAATCTTAAAATATATGCTAAAGGAAAATAAAAGTATCCCGGCAACGGATACGTGCAAGATTGGTTTCGATTCAATAGGGTAGCCGGTGCCGCCGTCTCGTGAACGAGCCTGCACCGGCGGACGAACGCAAACTGAAGGGATTGACACAACCCTGCGTGTATTGGCGTAGTTTAATGTCTTGGACTGTATCTTCGTAGGAATAGCCGCGGACTTAGCTTCGTATAAGATCTCTGCACGTAGGAACAGTTTCTTGCAGCTCCTCACATATTTGAAAGGTATACGATGAGCATTCATCAGCTACAGTCAACAATTCCACTAACTCCTTACTGGAGCGGAAAGGAACTCATCGTGTAACATGGATACAAACTGTATGTACACTTGGCGGATATATAATAATCTTACTCAGCTACACACTCTTCCCGAGGGTCAAAGGTTTGTTCACTTAAATTAGCAGACATATTTACAAGCAAACGGCAGATTAAGAAGATCCGTAACAAATGTCATCAGTCAAACAGGTCCGACCTACCATGGAAGGTGGGTCGGACGTGCGCAGGTGGGCACCTAACGAGCTAGTTATATACAAAGGTTGGGGAGGCACCCGCCACAACTAATGACAAGTATTCAGCTGCGGCACATTAAAAAATAATGAAACTAATAATAATATTAAAGGGTAGCTGCTACTAATTTTATTATTGTAATAATATTGGTTGGCTGCTACCGTCAGTCCATTTTTTTATACAAATGTTTCTTCAGCAGATTAAGATCGATTCAAGACTAGATCTTCTGAGATGAAACTAAACCGCCATCGCAGCAACTGACGTGCGTCACCGTTCATCTGACGCACAACGTGTTGGCAGACGTGAGCTACCTTACGATGTCTAACGTGTTGGCTGACATGTGATGATGACGTGTGGCGCCTTACATGTGATGGATGAGTGACGTGTGGCATCTGCCTTATATCGACTGACGTGCGATGAGTGACGTGAGGCACCTAACGATGACTGGTGTGTTGGCTGAGTACGATGACGTGTGGCGCTTGTCATGTGATGAGTGGCGTGTGGCACCTGCCTTATATCGACTGACGTGAGGCACCCGACATGTGACGCCTAACTTATGATGAGTAACGTTAGTAGCAGTTGCTTCCATTTTCCACCGGAGTCCCAACGCGAAGTTTATGCAGACTCCCCCGTAGCGCAGCGAGTGACGCGGGGCACCTAACGAAGACTGGCGTGTTGGCTGGCACGTGACGATGACGTGTGGCGTCTCACATGTGTTGGCGTACGTGTGATGAGTGACGTGGGGTACCTGACTGACGTGTGGCCCTGGCCATGTGACGACTGATGTATGATGAGTGTAATTAGGCACAGGATATGTAACGACTGACGTGTACCATCTACCACCTGACATGTTGGCCGGCATGTGGCGGCTGATGCGTTGCTACCGACGTGTTGGCCGACGAGAGGCCTCTGTCATATGATGACTGAAGTGTAGGCCGGCAAGTGGCACCTAACACCAAGAGGGTGACCAGTGTAGGCTGGCGAGTGGCACCTAACACCAAGAGGGTGACTAGTGTAGGCTGGCGAGAGGCACCTAACACCAAGAGGGTGACCAGTGTCACCTAACACCAAGAGGGTGACCAGCGTAGGCTGGCGAGTGGCACCTAACACTAAGAGGGTGACCAGTGTAGGCTGCCGAGTGGCACCTAACACCAAGAGGGTGAGCAGTGTAGCCTGGCGAGTGGCACCTATCACCAAGATGGTGACCAGCGTAGGCTGGCGAGTGGCACCTAACACCAAGAGGGTGAGCAGTGTAGGCTGGCGAGTGGCACCTAACACCAAGAGGGTGAGCAGTGTAGGCTGGCGAGTGGCACCTATCACCAAGAGGGTGACCAGCGTAGGCTGGCGAGTGGCACCTAACACAAAGAGGGTGACCAGCGTAGGCTGGCGAGTGGCACCTAACACCAAGAGGGTGAGCAGTGTAGGCAATGAAACGCATTTACTTCTAACAAGGCAAGACTGCAGTGGAACATCACAAATTAGTTGCAGGTCGAGGGAGTTTTGGGGACTACGAGAACCATGAAAAGGTTGCCGCGAGCCACCACGCATCGGTTGCAACGAATCGCCACGAGTCTGCTGCCACGTCTCGCCACGATTCGGCTGCCACGTCTCGCCACGTGACGGTTGCCATGATGTTGGCCACACGTCGGTTGTCAACATCAGGCAGCTACATCAAAGTCAGCGCAAAACTTATCCCAGGATGATTGAAAAAGGTGTAGTTACAGGCACCAATAAAAAGTATGACTTCTCGACCACTTCTGATCAACCTTGCATAAAGGGTCTGAAGTCAGGGGAAAAGATGTACAGTGAAAGAGTACAAATAATGTATGTAGATGCTTTTTACCAGGGACCAAAACCGTACGAAGGCTGATGGCTTGACCACGAAAAATTTGTTGCCAACTTATCGGACTAAATAGAATAAAATAACAGAGCAAAATAGATTGTCCTAAAGCAACAGCGACTATAACAATTGAACTCCAACCATTATCATCCCTTTTTTGAGCCAACGTTAGACTGACAATTTCAAATGTGTTGAAGAAGCGCATTTAAAGAGAAAACATCAAATAGATATTCATGTCAAAAATTTATGAGACAAACTCTTGCCATAAGTGTTTGCAGATTATGGTACGAGACGAAAAGGTTACCGAGAGCTCGTTTTTGGCCACGAACCTTAAAACCTACCTCAATTATGCATACGCGTCAGTTTACAATTTACAGAGACATAAATTATTCCGAAGTAAAAATTGTAGTATGTGGAAAACGAGTGACTAATTCCTAGCCTAACCTGAAATAGGGATGGCGAACTAGAAATCGGAAAAGGGCCGGTGTGGCTTTACCATAATCATAGGCCGCCGTGGCCGAGTGGTTAGCGTATCCGACTGCAGTGCCAGCCTCTGGTGCTGCATGTCGCGAGTTCGAGCCTCGGCATCGACACGGCAATCCTGTGGCGGAGAGATTGGGCGCCTCCTCCCTCAGTGTTGCCTAACTTAGCCACCCTCCTAACTAGGGGGAAACGGCTGTATGTCCATACCTACCTAATTGTAGAAAGTAAGTTTAGATTATAAAACCACACTCTTCAGACCATCAAAAGGCATTTCTTAATATTTCGGACTTTAAGGAGGCGGCTGCAACCTCCTTCCATCCCCTTCCAGCTACGTCCCTGTCTCCTAATCGCATGAGCCACGAACTCCACGACACGACTTACTAATAAAAACACAAGAAATTGTAATAAACAATTCGTTTTTCTAACAGAAGTTTCTTTGCCTCGCTTGTTGGCGTCGTCATTTATCGAAGTGCGAACTGTTGAGGAGGGCTCGCAACGCTTTAATACTACTTGACTCGGGTGCTGCTGAGTCCCTACGTGGGTCCTTGAGACAGCATCTCTGTTCATGGCATCTTGTACTATTTCACTGCAAGCAAACCGCTCTCCAAACAGGCGAATAAGATTGCAGAAGTGTAGGGCGGCGCGTGTATGGTTAGGTTAGAACAACCAGGGTTAATGGTGCGGGGAGTCATCTTCGTTGGTTACATACGTTCAACAACGTTAAATAGTCAATAATTTGTGTCTTGATCGTAAATGAAGAACTCCATGGTAGGGAGGGGGATAGACTTGCTGACCCACAACAGACGGTTGCATAAAAGAGCATATACAACAGCTGCACAGAATAAATTAAAATAAACAAGGATGGTTGAAGCAGGATAGTTATTGTGGAAATTAAAAGGGTTAAGTTGCATAACACCCTCGGCCAAATAATTCTCGAGAGCCCACAGGAAATCTTCATTACGGCAGCAGTAAGTTAGCAGAAGATTCTAGTACTGTTTTAGCTGAACCATACATAGAGACTGGCAGCTGTGGGGGTAAAAAAAAGCATACCTTCTTATTACGCCGATGAGCCTTACCTTGAGCCTGTCAGCCGCAGTTCAAAGGTTCTAGTAACCTCTCAGTGATCTCAGCCGCATCATAAAAGTCAGGCAGCTTCAGGACACATACTTGCAGGTACAATCGGCCGCAAACGGTCAGGAATAGTCGAGATCTTCGCCGAGACTCAGTTTGTTTCGTAGGGCTAACAGAAAAGCACTTGAAAACTAAAAAGATTTGATTGATCTACACTGGAGTCTTTGACAAAAGCAGACAAGGTTAGATTGGATTAGATTAGAGTGATAGGGTTTAGTCGTGATTGGAATTAATGCCTGCTACCCTGAGAATATCTAAAGTATGCACGGGTGCCACAGGAGGTACAGTAACAACAGGTACAGTGTCGCACGGGGTGAACCTAACAGATGCCTAGCGGGGGCCAAATCTGACAAACGCTCTGCCCGAGTACTGAAAATTGCAGACAATGGTACCCTAGTTGTTCAGGTTATAGATAACCTAGCCGAAAATGAATAAAATATTTGCAGTATCCCCTAGATGAAGCAGGCGCCGTTGCACCAGCATTCTAGGCCATGTAGACGAATGTATTGATGTTCTCGTCGTCCCTACGCATGTATTTGTGTTCAATAAGCCACTCAATCTGCTCCTTTATAAGCTTCTTACTAGGCAGGAACATGTTCTTCAGGATCTCCACGAGTTCGGTCTGTAACTGGGCGTTGGTAATGCGTTTACGCATCTTCAGGATCTTAACAATAGCTTCCTGAGTCCGCAATATCCTGAGCTGCACAATGCCTTCGTTGTCCACTTCTCTAGTCTTCTCCGTGCTCAGCTGCAGCCGCCCGATCAGGTTTACCTTCCCCCGCTTCTGTGCCTTTCCGTTCTTAATGGGTGCGAACTCTTGGTTGACCCAGAACAGCGTGTTTTCGGCGAAGTCCTTTGGTGAGGACACTTCAGGTTCGTACATTAGTACCTGTCGCTTCATTTTGGGGAATGCCACAAGACTCCAGAGGGTTCTTCTCAACTCGGGGTCTGGCAGCTCAGTGGCTAGTCTCAAGTTATCGAAGGAGATCTTGTGGTCCTGACGCTGGTTCCAGGCAAACAGCACCGCCATCTGGAAGGTGGTGACATCAAGATCATACTTTCCGATGGTGTTTACAAAGGTTATTGTACCATTACTCATGTGGTGATGCCATTGCAGCTTCCTTCCGCTATGTTTGCTCCTATAGAACTCCTCCACCTCTGGTATGAAGTCCTCCAGCTGCAGCGGCAGCGATACCTGCACTCTATCACCTCCTCGAGCCCAAGCCCCCGCGTTCAAAATTTTTAGATTGAGGTTGTCTGCCACGTTCCCCCTGGATGTGCGAATTTGTTCCTTGAACTGCTGGTTGAGGTCGTCCGAGACTTTGATATCCTGGAACATGCGCGCAAGTTTGTTGACGTAGTCTGCGGGCATGCCCACCTCCCGCAGCCACTCTACCATGTTCTCCTCCTTTTCAGAGTCGGCTGAGGTGTCGAGAATCAGGCGGCGAGTGAGGTGGGCCTTGTGGTACCTCATGAACACGTCTTTACTGCTCACGTACTTCAACACAAGCAGCTGAGGAAGGAAGTCATATAAATATTTTGTATAGTATAGACAACAACACCTATCAGAGAATCAAGCTGTAAAAAATAAAAAGCGGCATCGCACTCGAACAAATAATAAAATATCATTTGATAATAGCAAGAGCTCAATAAAGATGGCATTCAATGGCGATGGTTGTGAAATAGTTTCATACGGCACTGTCTAGTGAAGATCGAAGTAAAATTATTCAAATAAAATATTCAGAGAGAGACTAGGCGTGAAGCAAATTGATACAGATATAGACAGTCACTAGGCCGCATCCCCCAGAAAGGGGGGTGGTCGCACCTCATACCCTCATACGCCAACACTCACATTACTTAGCCCTTTTTGTGGTAAGAAGAGGTCCGGCCGGTAACCCCGCAACACACACTCCGGGTCACGAGTGCGGTCCGAGGATCCGTTGTCAGCAGCAAGGCCCGACAGTTTTCACTGGTTTACCCCCCGGCGCATCATGATGGCCGGCAGCCCCCCAACCCACGACCATCCCGACAACGTGATGCCAAGGACGGCAAAGCGCATCAGAGCAGCGTCAAAAATAAACCTTTCTCCACTCACGCCTCTTCATTGCACGCTCTCTCACTACTTCCGCATTCAAGTCTCTCTTTCCTAACGCCTACTTTAAACCATCCATCCATCCAAACTTCGGTTTACCTCTCGGCCTGCGACCACTCGCCTCCGCTTTCATCACCCTTTTTGCCAATCTCCCTTCATCCATCCTAACCATGTGCCCGAAACCCCGAATCTAAGAACACGCGAATTAACGCTGTCCTCCAACTTCTTCACCAACCCCGTTCTGATTCGAACCACGTCGTTGGTGATCCGATCTCTCAGCGTCACTCCAGCCATGTTCCTCAAACATTTCATCTCGAAAACATTCAACCTCCTTCTTTCCTCTGCTCTCACCCAAGTCTCAGTTCCGTCCTACAGCTCATTATACTTTTCAGTGCAACTAACACTTCACACCCCTCCTTCACTTGCGTCTTTACTTCAATTTCACTAGTTCTGTTATCTCGATATGCGAGGCCAAATACTTAAAACACCGAACTTCCTCCAAGAGCTCTCCATTTAGGGTGACACTAATTTTGCTCGCATCGACAGTCCTCGAGCATCTCATCACTTTACTCTTACCCACGTTCACTCGAAGCTTCCTCCTCTCACACACTCTACCAAACTCAGACACTAGCCTACATAGCCTCTCCTTTGAATCCGCAACCAGGGCCGTATCATCAGCAAATAGCAACTGGCTCAACTGCCAACTCCGCTCATTCGCTTCAAACAGTTCCAAGCCACGACCCAGCACACTCGCGTTCACCTCCCTGACCACTCCATCCATTTAGAGGTTGAAGGGCCAGGGAGACATCACGCAGCCTTGTCTCAGTCCCACTTTCACTGAGAACCAATCACTCACCACGCTTCCCACTCTGACACATGCTCAGCTGCCAACATAGAAACTATGCACCGCTTTCAACATTAGTCCGCCCACTCCATACAAACGCAACTCCCTCCACAGCGCTTCCCTGTCAATCCTGCCGTATGCTTTCTCCAGATCCATGAAGGCCCAGAACACATCCTTCCCTTTGGCAAAGTACTTCTCGTAGACCTGTCTTACTGCAAAAATATGATCGGCACACCCTCTACCACTCCTAAAGCCACACATTTCCTCTTCAATTAAGTAGTCTGTACAGTTTCTAATCCTTTTGATCAGCACTCTCCCGTACAACTTACCAATCACACATAACAGACTGATACCTCTGAGTTGCAGCATTCATTTTTATCTCCTTTGCCCTAATATAGCGGAGCAATGCAGGCACTGCGGCACTCAATCGGTACCACGCCTGCCATAAAACACAAGTTAGTAACCTCACCAACCATTCGACAATCGTTCCTCCACCCTTCTCCAGGCACTGGGTAGTAGTATATATGTCTGCAAAAACCGCTTTCTAGAGTTATTTTGGTGGGCGGGAGTAGGGCGCGATGCTGCAACCTTGACTCAAGCGCCCATACGGGGGTTCACGCAGAAAAGGGGGGCGGGGGAGGCGTAGGGTACCGGAACTGGTTTGGTGCGCAAGTCAGCTAACGGACGGGGCGGGGGGCAAAGCGGAAGGGGGACGGCTAACGGGTGACTCATTCTGATGAATAGATGGACAGCTTTCGGATTATTCATAAGGTATGTTACTAGGTTATATATGTTATTAGGCTTTTATATGTTAATAGGTTATATAAATAGAACGTTTACGCACTACCTCTGGTGTTCGCATTTCACTGGGGCATTGCATGCAACCTTGACTCATTCGGATGAATGGATGGACGGACTGCGTTCGGAAATGCATTGGCAAAGTTCATGTTTTGAACATTTTAATTTGTACTGTATTTTGATATATATTGTATTTATATATGTTTTTCTTCTTTACATGGTTGTAGTGGAGTAAAATTGGTCACTAACTGTTGCTCGTTATATATATTTATTCGATTCTTGTATGAATAGTGTTATAGCAAGTTTTCTGGAGGGGGGATTAGTGCGGTAGAGAAACCCCCAAGGTAGTAAGTTGGATGCACTCATGGGAAATTGTGTGAGTTTGCTCTTGCATGTTCCTTATTTTATAAATTTGTTTCTGTGGCACGTTTGCTACGTTGTGAGTGTATATATCGTTATATATTCATGGATGGCTTATTATTTCTATACATTTTTTCTGAGGACATATATGTTGGTATTCTTATCTAGTTGCGGTATATATGACTCATTTGATGCTTGATTGGTGGGTTCGTAGCCGTCGGGGGGTTGGGATATTCTTGTCAGTTTTGTTCATTTATCACTATATATTCTTTTATAGGATTAGTGTGGTAGGTATGTCTTATAACTCAATTTGCAGCCTTAGTGTGCGAACGGCCCTGTTTGGTACCAACCTGATATTGAATTTTAGGCAATGTTTTGCATCTTCCACACTATTTCAGCCATAATTTGGTAGGTTATTGCATCATTTTGGTATTTTATATGTATATATAACATTCTGTTATGGTTTAGCCAAGGTTACTTTAGTCGAAGAGATGTTAATTTAACCCTGTTTTGGACTGAGTTGAAGCTAATTTCATCAGATTTTGCATGTACTATACCGTATTTACGTAGAAGTATTCCACATCATTTACTGTAGGCTCCAGTTGTGTTTCACATATGTCTAGGTATCTTATTCACATTTCTTGTTTGTTTGGTTACATGCTAGTTCATTCTTGTTCATCACGTTTTTAATGTATGTTTTGGATATGCTGGAGAATTAATCTTCTTGCTTTGTTATAACTTGTGAGTTTTAGAATAGGTCTTTCAGTTTTGTATGTTCTCCGTTGAATTCCCATCTTCAATGCAATCTGTTGGTTATTAGTACAGTATCGGAATATTATGTGTGTATCTACAATATAGAACATTATTTCAGGTCTAATTTATTTACATCTCGTTCATTCTTAGTGTTTTATATATCTTCTTTCATCCCGATGCAATATTTGACGTGGTAATCATAGATATAGAATATTCAATCAGTTACAAACTCGGACTTGTTATGGGGGTATTGTATGTTTATAGTAGGACCATTCTTCAATATTTAGAAGGAGTTAGAGATTCCTCTAGGTAAAAGCTCGTGGTGTTTTTGCCTATTTTTGTAAGTAGACCAATGTACTATAATGGATACCATAATGTATTACAATTTTGATGTAAATTGGAGCAGATTAGAGAATCTTATTTGGCTATTTATATAGTTGTTGTTGTATGATTTTTCCCACAATAATCATGGGAATGTATGTTTAAGAAGTGTATGTCCGTACTGCATCTTTGTGGAATTTTGTCATTGAACCTAAGCAAGTGTATAGTGTCACATTTTAGAAGACTATTTACTGGGGGAATGGGTCATGGTGTAGAGGTGGTTTACACTCTTTGGTGGTCATTTTGGAGTTCATCCATCTTCAACGTGAATTATGTACGTTCTTGTAGACGTCGATCTTAAGTTCCATGGGTTTGTTAGTGGGGTTATGCAACAAGCTACTCATCGTTGTAGTGGTTTACTCAATTCATCAGTAAACAGAAGCCTAGCTTTTTATGTCCACACACTCTCTGAGACTCATTGTTGACCACTGTACATGTGTCTAGATTTTGGTTATGTCCAGGATATGTCTTTGTTTGAGGCTGTTCAGAGACGATGGGTTAACAGATGCATGATACGTCTGCGGTATTGTATCATGACTGTGTGTTACCTCTAAATTTGTTATATATCAGTGGTAGATTGCGGAGAAGTGACCTAGTAAAGCATTATAGAGTTCATTTTTCATGACACAGTGGGCATTGATTTTGTACTGCTAGAGGCATTAGCATCAGTTAGGTTTAGGAATTTAGTTATAGATTTGATTTGGGCTTCATTTCCACCAGAGCCTCAAAGTGAGTCATAATAGGCTCCCCCGTAGGGCTCGATGATCATTGATTCCAATAGGCTCGCACGCCTAGGTGTGCGAGGAAAATACAAAACAACGCTTTTAACGTTAGAAAGAAAGTGAAAATTTTAGCAATGTCAGACGCACGCTGGTGCGCAAAAGAAAAAACGCTTACACGAAACGGACCTCCGCTTCCAATCCTTTTGAATTTGAAGAGTATATATACGCACCCTAGTGCGTACAGGTAGCATCAAGATTAGTACAAGGTCAGTGGCTGCACGGGCAAATTCAGCTCCGACAGCAACGCAACACAA
>SDVV010016075.1:0-14347 GCA_016164225.1 Gammarus roeselii
AATTTGTGAACCAATGCCAGTCCGCACTCGTTCATGAAAGCAGGAAGCATGATCAGGTCAGGTGTGTTACTCCAAGCTCCCTGAACAGCGGGATCACGGAGGAAGGCGTCACAGTATTGTGGAAGGTTCTTAATCACTTTCTTCATCACTTCTGAGTTGACATTTCTTGATTCACGATGCATGCTGAAGACGTTGAATTCTCCCGTTGCGGCCAGCATGGCTTCTCGAGCAGATTCGGCGACCACGTCCTTGTAGGCGAGAGCTGTTGATCCTTTGGAGTCTGACGAGTACATGGAAACGATGGTGACGTCGTGTCCCTTCTCGCCCATTTTCTGAGCGATGGGGGTGAAGATGTTCTTGTGGGAGGCCGACCCCAGAGGGAGGACCATCAGCACTTTGGAGGCGGAGGTGCACGCGATCAGAAGAGAAGCGCAAAGCGCTAGTCGGAGCGACGTCATAGCGAATCACTGAATGACACTGTGCAACGAAAACGAAGAGTTGTTGAGAGAAGTTTCTATACGATGACGAAATCAACACTTGCGTATAAAGTTACACCGCGTCACGGGACGTATACTCTTGGAATGGGTATAAAAATGACCTTGATGTTTACTTGGTTATTTGTTAGGTAATATAACCAGTTTTGTTCGTCGAGTTGCTGAGGTTTTGACTGTTGAGCTGTCAAAAGCTGAGTTGGTAATGATTGTATTGCCAGCACAACCCCCTTTTATATGCAGGTCGTTAGCTGATAAGCGTCGCCTGGAGCAGTGACGCTGTTATCTCTCTCAGTAATTTGAGGAACACTTTTCCTCGTATCGTGGAAATACCTCACACTTGACGGCGATGCAACTACGCACTTTCCTAATCATGCAGATCTCCTGTATTTAAGGTAGAGGTTTCCTCCTGAAACGGTTGAATGTATCTAGATCCTCTGTGATTGCTAGCTGATAACATCGATTGAATAATAGACCATTTTTCCTTGTTTGATATTAAGAATGTTCTCGCTTCTTCATGTATTTTTAGCTGAAGGACGCGTGTTTTCATTAACAAATAATATAGTGAGCATTGGTAATGATGACACACTGACAATGGAGGACGAAAACTGTTAATACCACATTCCAATGAAAGGATATGTTTCATATAGCTTCTATTTTTGCAAATTGGTTCTTAGAAATCAGGGTTTATAAGACCTAGTTTATTAAAAGGCGAAATAAGATGGCAACAAAAAACACCTCCGTGAAGAAAATGATGCTTCAAAGCACATGCATATATATGCTTAGTATTTTGAAATACGACATATTGGAGGCCTCTACAGTGTCCACGTTGGGTCCTTGCATTGCGCTCACATTGAGTCATTTTATGGTGTCCACTTTGGGTCATTTCATGATACCCATGCTGGGTCATTTCATAGTGACACGGTGGGTCATTTCATGGTGACACGGTGGGTCATTTCATGGTGACACGGTGGCTCATTTCATGGTGACACGGTGGGTCATTTCATGGTGACACGGTGGCTCATTTCATGGTGACACGATGGGTCATTTTATGGTGACACGCTGGCTCATTTCATGGTGACATGGTGGGTCATTTCATGGTGACGGTGGGTCATTTCATGGTGACACGGTGGGTCCTTCATGGTGACACGGTGGGTCATTTCCACAGTGGTCAATACATTGGGCCACATCTCAATCCACCTAATTTTTCACCGCTGGACTTCTCCTTCAATTCCAGTCAGGTGATTCGATGCCTATCGCGTCTGCATTATCCAACCTACCTCGGATACGCTCCCAATAGCGCAACACGTCCTCCAATTGATCAAACCTCAGATTTGATTTATATTACAAGAGACAGAGGAGGGCAGGTTTAATAGAGTTTGTATCCTGAATATACATTTGATTGATTTGCCCGTTTAAATGCTTCTTCTTGATGCGCGTTGCATTGAAAGATGACTATCATCTATTATATTATAAGTCGTGCCGATGTGATGCTTATAATAATCAACAAGGAAAGTCCTTGAGGCCTATGCTCGGTATTGATGCTTCATCAAATGGTATTGTGAGGTTAGATGTTACCCGCAAATTATTGAGAGCAGCCACCCGTACGATCGTGCCGCCAATCTAACAGTGGCGAGTTGCAGTAGTGCGATGCTCGACCAGGAGAAGAGCGCAGAAAACATGCAAAGATCAAACGGCTTCATGAAGTTCGAGTCTGGAAAATTTCACCTGATCTGACGGTCGAACAGAATCGCGCTTCGTCATGTGTATTTGAACAAAATAATTATACAAACCGTAAACTACACAAGATTCACAGGCTGAGATTTGATTTGGGCTTCATTTCCACCGAAGCCTCAACGCTAGTCATCGCGGGTTGCTACCCCTGGCGCTAAATTATTTTATAGCTAACGTCAGATCAACCCCTAATATCTCCGCCAACTGCCTTATCAGCCCCAAGTTGTTCCGACTACCTACCTACGGTACTATTTCTTAACAGCGAACATTCATAGCGTTCCTCAGTCACACCAGCCACTGTCATATCTGCCAGTGACATTCTGGCGAAAATCTGTTTCAGCCCACGTCAGAATCAGCCACCAGTCGTACCATTTTACCGGTCATCACTTTAATGAAACTTTTACTGCCCAACCTAACCTAACCTAGGGTACGTGTTCCTAACCTGCGGGGCAAAGGTACGTATTTCAAACCCGCGGGGGAAACATACGTGTTTTTGTGGGGTACGTAAGCCGTTTTTTAGGTTTTTTTTATTGAAGTTTCATTAAAGTGATAACTGTTAGGTTGGTACGCCTGTTTTGGTGTAATGACAGTGGCAGATATGACACTGGCAGATTTTGAAGTGGTGGAAAATGCGTGTGGGCTGAATCATCGTTAAGGAGAAAGCACGTGGGATGAAAGATTTTTAGCGGTTATGGCAGTGTCCGGCCATGACAGTGAGGTGAAGTGAAGTGGCGATAGTGCGCGTGTGCGGGAATAATTTTAGCGCGAACGCTGGGCTCCCGTCATCGCACGCTCCTCCGTAGGGCACGCACAGGCTGGGAGGGGAGTGGATTCATCTGCTTAGAAGCGCTCCCCGCGTGACGGAGCTGGGGTTGGTTACGAATCAATTTATCTCTTTAGCATTTACGTTACCGCATTACATATAAAAAATAACTCCAAATGAAATAAACGATGTATCCTTGCTACTGATAAATGCTGGGCTATACTGGCTTCTATTTAATAGGGCAGTCGGTGCTGCCATCTGGCGAACCGACCAAAACCGACGGATCTGGCAGTAGTCGGTGCTGCCACCTGGCGAACGGACCTAAACCGACGGATCTGGCAGCAATCGGTGCTGCCACCTGGCGAACGGACCTAAACCGACGGATCTGGCTGCAGTCAGTGCTGCCACCTGGCGAATGGACCTAAACAGTACTGATAAGGGACGAGGATAAGTTCAAATAACAGAGGATTGGGACTACGTCAAAATGCATTCTATCCTTGTCCAACTCAGCAAAAGTCAAGTGAAAGATGAACAAATAATAGCGTAGACATGCTGAACAGCAAATTTGTGAGCAGTATGTGTTCAGCGACGAATTGCACCAACGGAAAGATCATCGGAAATGGAAGGAAGATCAAAGACACATGAAGAATGATATGTTGGAAATTATTTGCAAGTAATTCTCACAGTCGTATTTTGCAAGTGAAAAGTTAGTACAATGAGCCGTTCAACAGTTTCAAGTCTCATTCAGAATTTAATGAATAGGTCAGTTATGATTGCACTACTTTAACACATTTCAATAAAACTTTCAAGGAATTAAAATCATCGTTGGGAACGGAAGCTCGATTTTTTTGTCATGAAACACGTACAGTACCACCCAATTGAGGAATACTCGTCCGTTATTGGCCAACCTGCGTTGCAAGAGCACGCAATCGCCACCAACGAGCAGCCACGCACACATTGTATACAAAAAAATGTTGAACAATTTTGTTATCGCACTCAAGCGTCGATTCACGATGAGGAAAACTCGTCCGTAATGGCCATCAACAACGGTATCCGGAGTACTGCCGCAGTAATGCTATAAGCAGCACAGCCACTGTAACGATGTCCGCAGCAACTCTGTTCGCAGCACTGCCGCAGCAGCGCTATCCGCAGCACTGCCGCAGCAACGCTATACGCATCACTGCCGAAGCAACGCTATCCGCAGATCTGCCGCAGCAACGCTATCCGCAGCACTGCTGCAGCAACGCTATCCGCAGCACTTCTGCAGCAACGCTATCCGCGGCACTGCCGCAGCAACGCTATACGCATCACTGCCGCAGCAACGCTATCCGCGGATATGCCGCAGCAACGCTATGCGTAGACCTGTCGCAGCCACGCTATCCGCAGCACTGCTGCAGCAACGCTATACGCATCACTGCCACAACGACGCTATCCGCAGATCTGCCGCAGCAACGCTATGCGCAGACTTGTCGCAGCAACGCTATCCGCAGCACTGCTGCAGCAACGCTATCCGCACTGCCGCAGCAACGCTACCCGCACTGCCGCAGCAACGCTATCCGCACTGCCGCAGCAACGCTATCCGCACTGGCGCAGCAACGCTATCCGCACGGCTTCAGCAACGCTTTCCGCACTGCCGCAGCAACGTGATCCACTGCAATGCTGCAGCAACGCTATCCGCACTGCCGCAGCAACGCTATCCGCACTGCTGCAGCAACGGTATCCGCACTGCCGCAGCAACGCTATCCGCACTGTCGCAGCAACGCTATCCGCACTGCCGCAGCAAGGCTATCCGCACTGCCTCAGCAACGCTATCTGCACTGCCTCAGCAACGTTATCCGCACTGTCGCAGCGACGCTATCCTCACTGCCTCAGCAACGCTATCCGCACTGCCTCAGTAACGCTATCCGCACTGCCTCAGCAACGCTATCCGCACTGCCTCAGCAACGCTATCCGCACTGCCACAGCAACGCTATCCGCACTGTCTCAGCAATGCTATCCACCCTGCCGCAGCAACACTATCAGCACTGCCGCAGCAGCGCTATCCGCAGCACTGCCGCAGCAACGCTATCCGCACTGCCTCAGCAACGCTATCCGCACTGTCGCAGCAACGCTATCCGCACTGTCGCAGCAACGCTATCCGCACTGCCTCAGCCACGCTATCCGCACTGCCTCAGTAATGCTATCCGCACTGCCTCAGCAATGCTATCCGCACTGCCTCAGCAACGCTATCCACCCTGCCGCAGCAACGCTATCCGCACTGCCGCAGCGACGCTATACGCAACATTGCACCAACAGCCACACGCTATGTGCTTGTTCGCCCTTTAAGATGTAGGACGCTCGAAGAGTGACATGACGTCGCCAGATGACGTTCCCCTTCATTCAGGTCAAGCGTAGGAGAAAACAAAGTAACCGGGTAAAAAACTATATCATTTTACCATTTATGATTTGCGTATTGAGTTATTGGTGGCTCAAACAGATATACGAACATGTGCAAAAAATTTCGTCCAAGAATTATTATCTTCAATGCTCGGGATGACAATTTTTTTTATTATGAAGAAATCATCAATTGGGCTCTTTCAAAGGCTGTTATTTTCTGATGAGCCTATTTTATACATGCAAAAGATTTTTTTTATGTATAATGAGAAGTGAAAACAGTTTGCTTCATCAAATTTTTTTTTTCACGGGCGAATGATCTTGAACTCTAACAGCATATGCGCGCGGACGATCTTCGCATTTTTGTACGCGCAGATAGCCTTACTAGTCTTTAACGTGTAGGTGGCCTTTTCAGACTTTTGCGCGCACATGGCTTTAGCAGCTTAGTGTGCGCAGATGGCCCTAGCTGCCTTTTGCGCGTAGATGGCCTTAGCAGCTGTTTTGTGTGCAGATGGATTTGGCAGCCTATTGCGCGCACATGGCCCTCACAGACTAATGCGCGCAAATGGCCGTAGCTGCCTTGTGCGCGTAGATGGCCTTAGTAGCCTTATGTGCGCAGATGGCCTTAGCAGCCTTTTGAGCGCAGACGGCCTTCGCAGCTTTGTGCGCGCAGGTTCACAGCTGTTGCGGCATAATTGCCGGGTTCAAACCACCTCAGAACGTGTGACTCTACTGACTTTCACCTTCCTCATCTCTCTTGTTCTAATTCAAACAACGTCATTGCAGATCCTCTCCCTCAGCGTCACTCCGGCTATAGCTCTCAAACATATCATCTCAAAAACATTCAACCTTTTTCTCGCTTCTGCTTTTGTTCCCAACGTCTCAGCCCCGTAGAACAGAGTTAGGACCCCCTCTATGTTTCCATACCCAATGTCCTACAGCTAAGTAACACGTTTCAGTGGACCGAACACTTTACATCCTTCACTTTTGATTTGACCTCAGTGTCCACTAATCCAGTCCTGAGAGCACAAGTACTTAAAACGTTGAACTTCCAATAACTCTCCATTCCGGCGGACACTGAATTCGATCGCATCGTCTTCATACAAATGTCTCATTTACTTTCTCCACATTAACTAGCGACTTCCCCCTCTAAAACCCACTACCAAACTATGATACTAGCCTGCACAATTGATCCGTCAAATCTGCCACCGGAGCCGTATAACAATCGCAACGTCGTCCAACCAAGGGACCTTCCCTGCATTCCTCTCCTCCACCGCTTCCTGCACCACTGCCTTAGTATGTCTTCAAGAATTATTGCTACCAGAAGCAGCATTCATCCACCGCCCACCAAAGCAACGATGTCAGCCTCTCTGACATTCTCACCATTCAACAACTCCTCAAAATACTCAATCCACCTCTTCCGTACATCACCGCTCTTCAACAACAACCGACTGATCCCATCTCTCCCCAATCCTCGCCCTTTCACATCTTTCTAGAATATTTAATTCCCCTAGAAACTCTCGCTCAAACGCCTACCACATTAGCATTAACGTCCCTCTTTGCTCTCCAAGATACGCTTCCCCACTCTCCTCTTCTCTCTGTAGTTGTTATGGGCCATGCACTACCGATTGCACCTGCAACCGCTCAATAAAAACTTTACACTTCTGCGTCACCGCTATTTTAACTTCATCGTTTCAATACTCGCAGCCCTTCCTCCTACACCCGCCCAGACAGCGCACACTACACACATTTCTCGCACATCTCAACACTTAACGACTTCCATTCTTCCCAAACATTCACCAAGCCTTTGTCTTTGACAATGTCATATGTCTTTGTCAACACCTGATAAAAAAAACTCCTCAGCTCTGCTTGCCACTGTCAGTTCACTCACCTTCACTACTTCTCATCCTCTTCCCACTCTTTTGGTCCCCTTTCACCCCTGCTTCACTCTCATCTTCTTTCCACGTTAGATGATCCGACACTCCTCCACCTTCTCCTCTCAACACCCGCACATACAACACCCTCCCTAGCATTCTCCTAGAAATCAGCTCAAAACTTATCCGCGATATATCCACCAGTGCACCGAGGGCCATCTTTGCTATGTGTACATGTGGATTCCTCGCTTCTTGAACAAGATTTTTCCCACAGCCAGCTTCCGCTCCTTGCGCCAACCAATCAAGTTTTCTCCACTTTTATTTTCTACCTGGAGAGCCAACATTCCAAACCACATTGTCCGCCACTTCGTCTCTAACACTCGCATATAACTCCCCCAGTACTACCACGTTGTATTGACCTCGCTACCTCAGTTTGTGAGCTCTCACATACACCAATTTTTGTATACCAAAGTTAACCTTTATCCACGTCAATCTAGAGGACATTTACTTCTACACCGTACTAGCCAACCGATCAATGAATAACATCACCACACTTCCTCATACCCAACCGTTCTATAGGCATGACTACTTTCCACTTACCCCACCAAACTCACATTCGCTTCTACCCCTCAACTTCGTCTCACTCAGCGCCAACACGTTAAACTTCTCCCTTATAAATATCCCACCAATATCTCTCATCATTGTTTTAATCATACTACAACCACGCACATTTAGAGACGCTAATTATAAAGTCCAGAGAGGCGTGAGCACCCCTCCCCCCCTCCCACTCCTGGCCTTTCAATCTTAAAGGAATTCACAGAGGAAGGGATCGCCAGCCTCCTCGCTTCGTCCCTACTTGACGCCTCTTACGACACGCAAGTGGTACGGTAGCAGTATGCTCACATGTTGATCCGAATAAAAAACAGACCGCGATGTTGAGGTCCCAGTTTTTTTACCGTCACACCACTAATGACCGAAGCCAGATTGGACACTTTCTAAAGCCAGCAAATCATTGAAAATAGCAGGTTTATGTTTTGAATTAATTTTTCAATGGGTGTCTCGATAGAACTTGCAAGAAGGGAGCTCATAGTTTAGATTTTATCGTTTGTTGTATCCACGACAACTTCAGCAGGAAAGAATTTAACATTTTACGACTGAGTGTAGAGGGATTACACCAGCGTTTTTGTGGCTAGGAATTCTAAATTTAGTTAGAATTAGGCATAAAAAGTCTCCAGCGGTCGAGGTTTTTGAAAGTCACCGCCATCATGCATCTCTTGACCATGACTACGCAACGGTAAGTTTTAGGAGGTATGCGTCACCGTTTACGGATCGTTCGCGTAAGAGACATTGTCATGGGCATTAGACGATCATGACAGCATAATACAAGTGCTCATGTTCTAACTCACCTCTCAGGCTGAACGAGTCCTTCCAGTCCCTCGATGACGCTCTCCAGGTCCCTAAGGATGTCCTGCTGGTGTTCCTGCTGGAGAGCGCGCTTTTCGTAATCGTTGATTTTGACGGTGACCTCCTGCGTCTTACTGAGAGCACGCATCAGCAGGGCAGCGTCGGGGTGTTCGTGAGGAGTGTGCTTCAACATACGCTGACAGGGAGGAAGAGAGGGTGGTATTAGCATTAGCTTGCCCTGCAAAACAGGGAAGAGGGTGGTAGCGAGAGGGTGGTATCAGCTTCAGCATACGCTGCAAGGTACTGAGAGAGGAGGGCATCAACTTCAGCATACGCTGCAAAGGACTGGGAGAGGGTGGCATCAGATTCAACTCGCACAAAGGTGGGAGGGTGGTATTTGCTTCATCTTGAACAAAGGAGGAGGAAAGGGTGGTATCAGCTTCAGGTTGCACAAAGGAAGGGGAGAGGGTGGTATCAGCTATAACTTGGGCTGCAAAAGAGGGAGAAAAAGTACTGAGGGCACGCATCTAGAAATCAGCGTGGGAGTGCTTGTTAAAAGCGGGCCGCAGCATGTGATGCCCTTGAAGGAAGATGGTGGTAGATACTTCGCCATGCGCCGCAAGGAAGAGGGTGAAGTTGTTATCAGCTTCAGTATGCGCTGCAAGCGAAGGGGGGGGGGGGCAAGTTAACCACCCCGACACAATGAGGCGTTGGGAGATCACGTGGGGAATTTGATTGGTTAGTATTAATCATATCAACACTTTTCAGTATCTGACGCGAGCGCGAAAAGCCAAGCATTCGTTAAAGTGTTGCCGTACGGTGCTCTCTCTAATATGAGAAGAGTGTTGCCATATGGGGTCTCTTTTCTAACAGGACAGTGCTATCATTTGAGGTTAGTTCTTCCTATAGACAGCACAATTTTGCTATGTAGTTTTACGCAACAAGACCCTGTTGCCACAGGGTTTCTTCTCTAAAATAATACGGTATTGCAATAAGGTTCCTTCTTACAACAAAAGTGTTGCCATATGGTGGTCCTCAATTAGACGGAGTTGGCATACGGCCTTCCTTCTTGTAACATGACAGTGTTGCATATGATGTTCCTTCGTACAACAAGACCGTTTTCATAACGTGTTTCCACATACAACAGTTGCAAGGATTAAACCAAACACACCAAACACGCCCAACAACTCGGTGTATTCCTGGCAAACGTCCAACTTCACTGGCCGGCCAAAAATGAGCTTTTGCGGTCAGAGCAGCTTAAAAAGCAATCAAAATCTGATTGCAAAGGGAATCCACACCCTTAGTGCTCGTGGTTTGATTACGCATGCATGGAACAGACCTCGGGGAGATTTTCATGCAACGGTAAGTTTTCATTTTGTGGTGCTAGATCAAGTGTTCCAAATAAATCGGTGTACTGCACCGTTGCCAAACAGCTTCAGACAACTCAACAAACGACCGAAGGAATCGTAGTTGAGGAGGACGTTTTTACGTCTCGTTGATTG
Source organism: Gammarus roeselii (assembly GCA_016164225.1). Taxonomy (NCBI): domain Eukaryota; kingdom Metazoa; phylum Arthropoda; class Malacostraca; order Amphipoda; family Gammaridae; genus Gammarus; species Gammarus roeselii. The sequence goes on from SDVV010016075.1 coordinate 10,142, forward strand.
AAACTAACTTAAAAGACCGAGTGTACGGCTAAGAAAGATCATTCCGGTATTTTCAAAAGAATTTCCCGAGCTGTTATTGCCAGGATTCGACTAGAGGTGCCAAAGGCTGTGAAAACTCGAGTCTTGCACCGCATGTTGGCATGCCTAGGCTTTCCGTCGTGGTGACGTCGTCCAACAATATTACGGCTACCGTGCAATGAGAAGACGCCTCTGCTATATCGAACGGGTGTCATCCTTTCTTCACCAGCAGTTCCCATTGAACAAACCAGCGTCTCTCATTTCCCTGTGCACAAGGGAGAAGGAACATCGTCCCTTCCTTGCTCGTCGCCAAACAACACATTATCCTGTCTCCTTCCTCAGTTCCTGAGCAAAGAAAAAATCGTCTTTCCTATCCCGGTCTCCAAGAGACAACTCGTTAAATCTCATTTTCTCATCACCAAGGAATACACGAGCGATTCTTCTACCCTCGTCTACACCCAATAAATCGTATCTCGTTTCCTTGTCTCCAACCAACAAATCGTCGTCTCTCCTATCTTCGTCTCGAACCAACAAATTGTCGTCTCTCCTATCTTCGTCTCGAACCAACAAATCGTCGTCTCTCCTACCTTCGTCTCGAACCAACAAATCGTCGTCTCTCCTATCTTCGTCTCGAACCAACAAATCGTCGTCTCTCCTATCTTCGTCTCGAACCAACAAATCGTCGTCTCTCCTATCTGCGTCTCGAACCAACAAATCGTCGTCTGTCCTACCTTCGTCTCGAAACAACAAATCGTCGTCTCTCCTATCTTCGTCTCGAAACAACAAATCGTCGTCTCTTCTACCTTCGTCTCGAAACAACAAATCATCGTCTCTCCTACCTTCGTCACGAAACAATAAATTATCGTCTCTCCTATCTTCGTCTCGAAACAACCAACCGTCGTCTCTTCAATCCTCGTCTCGAACCAACGAATCGTCGTTTCTCTTATCCTCGTCTACAACCAAAAAAATTGTGGCTTGTTGACAAGAAGAGTCGTCCCTCCTCTACTCGTCCACAAGCCACAAATTTGCCACCCCTTTATTCACCGTCCCCAAGTCAAAAATTGTAGGCCCTTCTTTCCCAGTCTCCAAGCCCCAAATCGTTGTTCCTCCTTTCCCCATTCCCAAGAAAACATCGTCGTTCCTTCTTTCCCCGTCCACATCTATCACTCGTCGTCCTTGCTGCTGTTGCATGGACGGCCCCTGATCGCCCAGCTACACCGCCCAGACGCCTCGTTCTGCTGACAAGACTAACGAGTCTCTTTAGTCTCCAAGCCAGCGTCGGGAGCGAGGAAGAAAAGCGAGACACGCAAGGGCAAGGTGGTCAAATGAAGGCAAGGTGGTCAAGCGAAGGCAAGGTGGCCAAACGAAGGCAAGGTGGTCAAGCGAAGGCAAGGTGGCCAAGCGAAGGCAAGGGAGTCAAGCGAAGGCAAGGTGGTCAAGCAAATGTTTAGACGAAAACATGGGCAACCTGACTATGAGAACAAATGTTGAACAAGACGAAAGATGAATGTCCTCCAGCCGACCATGACAAGAATGACTGCGCAATAAAAAAGATCTAAATCAAACCACATGGATACCTCATGACAAGCAAAGAGTGTGAACTCATATTAAGTAGGGTAACAAGTTTGGGTAACATATGCGAGTAACTCCTCGAAACAAAAGCTGAACAAACCGAGGCAGGTTTGAAGTAGAGCATGATAACCCTTTAAGCAGATAACCCTATAATATCAGAGATAAATTTAATAAAAAATGATTCAATTATCCTCGCTCTGTGAGAAGAACAGACGATAAAAAGCTACAGCGACTACATGATTAAACAAGCATTAAATAAGAACACAACTTATACTAATATAATTACTGCTGAATGTGTGCATTCAAGATTTCTATGTACAATTTGCTATAACGAAGAAAATGTTGAGATGACGATGCACTGTACAGCAGCGAAATAAAATTCGTTTATGGTTAGTCTTCACCGAATAAACGAAAAACGTTTTTCCCACTTGGAATTTCAATTAACGAGTTTTGATACGATAGGTATACTTCGACATAGTTTTTTGACAAGTTCTAGAAATCAAATTTTCATGAAGTTCAAATACATCGTGAACAATCTCACTAATTTATGAATCACCAGGGTATATTTTTTCGCTACTGTACAGTAGTGAAAGAATATTCGTTAATTGTTAGCCTATAACCGAAAATAATAGACTTTTCCCACGTTGAATTTGATTTCATTTTAAAATTTCTTGCGGTACTCTATCTGATGTAAGCTTCTTGATGGATAATATCAATTCTATTTCCGGAGTTCAAATATCGAGCGGAAAATAATAATTGAAGATTTCTCTAAATCTTGAATCATAAACGAATTTTCTTTCGTTACTGTAGTACATAATAGATTTTTTTGTGCAATTCGCTCTAACCAAGAAAACTAAGACGACGACGCAATGAAGGTCATACTCAGAACATAAACTAATCCCGAGCCAAATACTAATTAGCTTTTGGCAAGAGTCGTAGATAAAAATGAAAGGAATGCGTGGGCAGTGATGGCGCCTCCGGAACGCCATTCTCGTATTTCGGTAAAGAATCCCTCCTGTCACACCGGAATTCCGTGGCATCTTACAAGACGGGAAAAGACTTCCGGGAAGGAAGGACACGAGCAGCGGTCCTGCCTTAACGCAGCTGTGGTCCACGACAGCAATATGGATGGCCGAGGAGGCAGGGCAGGGGTAACGCCTGACTGGAGTTCTTTGAAGTACCGGGGATTCAGAAAAGGTGTCAGTAGAATGTTGATCAACGGCCTACGAGACACATTCACCTTGTTTTTGGATTTGGAACACGCCCGGGACTTTCAAAACCAGAGTGCGAAGACATCAGGCTGGCTTCACGCGGAACATATCCTAGAGACGATATCGAAGACCAGCACAATTTATCTGTTAAAATAAATCAGAGAGCCATGAACGGCTGACATTGAGGAGGCTGTATGAGAGACGACGGCCAAATCACGACGTCTCGTAACGTGGAGCTAACGGAATATTTCAAAAAGCGTTCCCTTCGTAGAAAGAATGAGCACAATTTAGTTGGCAACTTAATGATCTGTAAATGAAACAACAGTGAATTAGTTTGACTGACAAAAAATAAACTGAATTGCGACGTAACACTCGTGCATCGAATACGTCGAATTGATGAAGACTGAGTTGACGATGAATGGAACAAACTTCCAGCAAAGGTTGTAAACAGCAACCCAACCAAAGCGTTTAAGTCGCGGCTCGACAAGTTCTACGTAAATCGGCGATAAATAGCTAAGCCTTGCCCTTTCTTGATGTTATTAAAACAGAAATGGCATGAAGCTCTCTTAGAAGTTCTACTTCAGAAATAATCCTCTTGCTATCAAAGGGCTACCTAGTTTGGGCCAACACTTGTGAACATGTCATTTCTTATTTTTGGTCCATCACCCTATAATGTACATCGCCACACTGTTCAACAGCCATGATTGTCCCGAACAGCATTCGGCCCTTGACCATGGCCGCTGTCAGCAAGTATGGCAGTGGTGACAAGTCCTCCTGACACTACGACGAGTCGTCATGAATCCTTAGAGTGTCGTGAGCCTTGCAACCTCGACTGGCCAGGGATCAGACGATACAGAGACTGCGATTGAAAGAAGAGTAAAAGAGGTTTGAGGACGCTCGTTATAATTGTTGTGAGGTGACAGGGAGAGCCTTTAGAGCTCTAAGAATGGGAGGTTTGAGGACGCTCGTTATTATTGTTGTGAGGTGACAGAGAGAGCCTTTAGAGCTCTAAGAATGGGAGGTTTGAGGACGCTCGTTATAATTGTTGTGAGGTGACAGAGAGAGCCTTTAGAGCTCTAAGAATGGAAGGTTTGAGGACGCTCGTAATTATTGTTGTGAGGTGATAGAGAGAGCCTTTAGAGCTCTACGAATGGGAGGTTTGAGGACGCTCGTTAATATTGTTGTGAGGTGACAGAGAGAGCCTTTAGAGCTCTAAGAATGGGAGGTTTGAGGACGCTCGTTATTATTGTTGTGAGGTGACAGAGAGAGCCTTTAGAGCTCTAAGAATAGGAGGTTTGAGGACGCTCGTTATTATTGTTGTGAGGTGACAGAGAGAGCCTTTAGAGCTCTAAGAATGGGAGGTTTGAGGACGCTCGTTATTATTGTTGTGAGGTGACAGAGAGAG
>SDVV010016076.1:0-14347 GCA_016164225.1 Gammarus roeselii
CGCATGTCAACACCCAAAAGATGCTCTAGCACGAATTGACCGCATGTCAACACCCAAAAGATGCTCTAGCACGAATTGACCGCATGTCAACACCCAAAAGATGCTCTAGCACGAATTGACCGCATGTCAACACCCAAAAGATGCTCTAGCACGAATTGACCGCATGTCAACACCCAAAAGATGCTCTAGCACGAATTGACCGCATGTCATTACACTCAAACCAGGACCGCCGTCACTTTTCCATGCTTCAAAGTTTACTTAATACTATACATTCATTGCCAAATAAAATAGAATAAAATCATTTATTTAGGCAACACATATTTAATATTATAAACGGTTACATTAGCCATTCTATAAGTGTTATAAAACTTTACAGACAACTTACACGCACCCATATCTGTAAAACTTTATACGATCACATAAACTAGTTACATGTATATAGCACTGATTGATTTGCGCAGTAGATGGCAACAGGTGGACAACAGGGATTTAATATTTGCGTTGAAATGCGCTTGCAAAAGAGTTTGTACAACAGTGCTTTGCAAATACGATTAAACTAAAATAAGACTTTCTTATGCATCGAATCGAATCTAAGACAATATGATACGAATGAGGGCACAGGTAGCTATGATAACAGGTTACGAGGATATTGGTCTGGCTCAAGATGGGAGTAGATAACAAGAATTGAGGACGGGCATGACAAACAATTCACGTTTATTCGAGATCATATACGAATTGACAAAGATTCGTCTCAGCTGCTTTTTAAAAGTTGTGACCGACAAGCACTCCTTGATAGAAGTAGGTAGATCGTTCCACACCTCCCCTACGCAACAAGTAATTCACTACGAACCAAGTGATTTCCTACGAAACGAGTCATTCCCTATGAAACAAGCCATTCCCTACGAAACAAGAACCCTAGCGCTGGTAGCACGAATGATTATTCGTTGCGAATAGGACGTCATTTACCGACTGGGAATGATCCATCGTAGCTGCTTCTGTTCGTCATCACCCTGTCACCCAACACATCAACCCTGTCACCCATCTGCCCAGTCATCCAACTCCTCTGCCCCGACACCCAACTCCTCTGCCCCGTCACCCAACTCATTAGCCCTGTCACCCAATTCATCAGCAATGTCACCCAACCGATATACCCTGTCACCCAACGCATAAGCCCTGTCACCCCACATCAGCCCTGTCACCCAACACATAAGCCTGTCACCCAACACACCAGCCTTGTCACCCAACTCATCAGCCCTGTCACCCAACTCATCAACCCTGTCACCCAATTCATCAGCCCTGTCACCTAACACATCAGCCCTGTCACTCAACACATCAGCCCTGTCACCCAAATCATCAGCCCTGTCACCCAACACATCAGCCCTGTCACCCAACACATCAGCCCTGTCACCCAACACATCAGCCCTGTCACCCAACTCATCAGCCCTGTCACCCAACAAATCAGCTCTGTCACCCAAATCATCAGCCCTGTAACCCAAGACATCAGACCTGTCACCCAACACATCAACTCTGTCACCCAACACATCCGCCCTGGCACCCAATTTATCAGCCCGGTTAACCAATTCATCGACCCTGTCACCCAACTCATCAGCCCTGTCACCCAACACATCAACCATGTCACCCAACATATCAGTCCTGTCACCCAATTCATCGGCCCTGTCACCCAACTCATCAACCCTGTCACCCGACACATCAGCCCAGTCACCCAATTCGTCAGCCCTGCCACCCAACTCATCAGCCCTGCCACATAACACATCAGCTCTGCTACAACACATCACCTAACACATCAGCCCTGTCATCCAGCACATCAGCTATATCACCCAACACGTCAACCCTGTCACCCAACGTCAAACTTGTTGTCCAACTCAACCCTGTCATCCTACGCATCAGCCCTGTTACCTAACCCATCAGCCATATTACATAAACATTTCAATCCTGTCACCCAACATCAGCCCTGTCACCCAACGCAACAAACCTTTCACCCAACACATCATTCCCGTCATCCAACACAACAACATTGTCACCCATCACATCAACGATCAAACGGGGCCTCGAGAGCGTTCATCAACGACACTAATACTGCACCAGGCAGCAGTAATAATAATGGTTAACCACAGCAGACATTGATCGTTAACCTGAGGTACAGGGACAGTAGGGTGGAGGGAGGAAGAATGCATGAGCACGAGGACAAAATCACTTGGACCTCAAGCACGTTTATGCATGTGCGAGAATGGTGTGACTTTATATGCGTGGGCGTTTGCAACCATGTGTTTGTACTTGCATGCATGTTCATGTGACATCTGGGCATTAGGCAGCAAGCGCATGGGGGGGAGGGGGAGAATGTGCATTTTTGTCACTGTTCCCACTGGTAACCTATGTAACGGAGGCCTGTTTAATTTTAATTATATTTCAATTAACAGGATTGCAGTGGCGGCGATAGCTATACTGTTTCTACAGATGCAACGTCTAGAAATAAAATACAACAGATTTGGTTAGAAAAGTAATCAATTTCTGATACAAATAGACAATAATATAAAAGACAATTTACGCTCCTATTGTTATTATAATGACGTGAAAAATCTCAGTTTATATGTTCTTTGAAACACATTTTTTCCCTCAGACGAAGGAAATTATTTACCCCCATCCATCTAACCTACCGTAATAATGTCATCTCTTATAAACCTTCGTAAAGTAAACATATAGCTTTTTCAACTAATACAAGCCGCAAATCATTTTTCAATTAAACCTCGCTCTTTTCAATTAAACAAGTTTTTTTCAATTATAACTCACGGATTTTGTAGACCCTCGTTGTTCACAATTAGTCCACAAACCCACCACAAGATGGCTCTGCGCGAACAGCGGCCCTTCAGGCTCTCTATCATACAATGAAGTGTAATGACTTGATACAGTGGCGCCATCAGCATCATACATCAATAAGACGAGCCATCAATAGGACGAAGGGGTTAGTGAGCAGTTGTGCCGCCTCACCGCGACTAGCCTTGCATCCAAGCGTGTCGGGCATAGTTCAGTATCATGGATACATTATGCCACTACTTCGTTCCATTTCTGTCAAGGCTTGAGTGTGACAGCATCCTCTGAAAATGTATCTGGATTCTGTATCCTGCTCGACACCGACCCAACACTTCATCTCTACACCTCTGAACCCAACATGATCGGTCCGTTACGAAGCCGTGAAACCTCTACATTGGCCCTAAATAGTTCCATGAACCGCTCATCTTTGCTTGTCTCCACTATCGGCCACAATATTATAATTAGCTACCTCAACCAATTACTTTTTTCAAAATTCGTTTTCTGTAAATCGGACGAAAGATTTATAAATGTATTCAAGCTACAGCTGTGGGCCCAACAGTGTATCCAAACTACAGCCATGGGCCCAACAGTGTATCTAAGGTATACAGCCATGGGCCCGACAATGCTCGTCTCACTCTCGACCCACCCCAACTCGGTTAAAGGGTCCGGACTCCTTTTTGCTGGGGAGCTGTTGCTGTAATAAAAGTAATTGATACAAATGCATTTTCGCTGACGCTGCATATTTGGCAATGGATTAAGGTAACACCTGCCGGTCCAAGGGATGGTTAAAGTTGGTAGAAGAGGGGCTTGATGGAACAGAGAGTCTGTGCGGAACAGATGGAACGGACACATTGAGCCCTTAGACAAGGGTTAGGTAATGGGTTAGGAGCGTTCAAGAAGCGCATGATGGATCACCAAGGAATGATGACTGGTTTAAGGGCTGAATGATTCGGTAGCATTTCGCTCAACGGGAGTCAGTGGAGCTCTCCTGCTGCTGCCCTTTGTTGTTTTATTGTTACTTGAATGAGATGGAAGGATGATCTAGAAACATTAACCATACCAGACACTCCTTAGACCAGTCTATTCAATGTACTAAAATTCATGATTCCAATATTACCAATTAAACTAGAAGGAGCCCGTCTCTTGTCTCTCACCTTCCCTCAACAGTGCCGTTGCAATCTCTGGTAAATCCTCTTCCCTCCACAGTGTCGCTACCTAAATTTCATGTCTATCCCCTCTTCTTCACAGTGCCTTAAATGTCTCAAGCCAATCACCTTCCCACGACAGTGCCGTGACCGTCGCTGGTAAGTCCTCTTCCCTCAACAGTTTATAACACCTTTCCTCTACAGAGCCGAGACCGTCTCTGGTCAATCACCTTCCCTTGATAGTGCCGGGACAGTCTTTGGTCTATAAACTTCTTTCCACCATGCCATGACTGTACTGCTCGATCAATTCCTTCCACAGTGCTCTGCCCACCTCTGGTACATCACTTCCCTTCCACAGTGCATGCAGTGACCGTCCCTTGTATATCCCCTTCTCTTCACAGTGCCGTGAACACCTATTCTCCACAGAGCCATGACCGTCTCAGGTCTTCCCCTTCCCTTCGTCGTGCCGTGACCGTTTCTGGTCTATGACTTTCCCTCTCCCGAGCCGTGCCCATCTCAGGTCTAACACCTTTGTACCACAGTGCCTTAACCGCCTCTTTTCTATCACCTTCCTTCTACAGTGTCGGGATCGTTCCTGGCCTCCCTCCACAGTGTCATTATCGTCTTTGGTGTATCACTTTCCCACCACAGGACCGTGCCCGTCTCTTGCTTATCACATTCGTTCTACTGTACCGTGACCGTTTTATGTCCATCACTTCCCTATCCGGTGCAGTGACCGTTCCTAGTATATCACCTTCCCTACACAGTGCCGTGACTCTCTCTGGTCTAGCACCTTCCCTAAACAGTGTCGCGACCCTCTCTGGTCCAGTACCTTTCCTCCACAAGGTCGGGACCGTCTCTTTTCTTGCACCTTCACTCCACAGTACCGTGACCGTCTCTGGTCTAGCACCTTCCCTCCACACTGCCGTGACCGTCTCTAGTCCAGTACCTTTTCCTCTAAAAGGCCGTAACCGTCTCTTTTCTTGCACCTTCACTCCACAGTACCGTGACCGTCTCTGGTCTAGCACCTTCCCTTCACACTGCCGTGACCGTCTCTGGTTCAGTGCCTTTCCTCTACACGGCCATGACTGTTTCTGGTCTAGCACCTTCCCTTCACAGTGTCGTGACCGTCTCTGGTCTAGAACATTCCCTCCTCCCCAGAGCCGTGACCGTCTCTGGTCTAGCACCTTCCCTCCTCCTTAGAACCGTGACCGTCTCTGGTCTAGCACCTTCCCTCCTCTCCAGAGCCGTGACTGTCTCTGGTCCATCCCCGTACTTCCACAGTGCCGTGACCCTTCCTCTTTGCCCTTTATCCCACACTAATTACGGCATGTCACTACAGAGTTGGCCTCTGAGTGCTGCGTGTGGCTTAAGTGGACGTCCGTACGTCTGCCTGTCCCTCGTTTGACCAGTCACGTGTGACCGGGTCGTCTGTAAACACGTTTGACACATGCAGTGACAGGGCAGAGGCGGGATAAGGGTGCATGGGTGGACATTATGTGTTCAGGCATTGTTCGAACGTATCTCCTTTCATTGCATGTATCCAATATTTCCCGTCATTTAACTGCAATAATTGAAAAAATTCAATATAGTATACAATATTCAAGGACACAGTAATATATTTTAAAGATTGAATAAGATTCCGACCAGGATATTATTAATTAATTCAAATAGAAGTTGTTCTATCCTGACTAAAACGCATTATATTTTTTCATCTGCAAATGGAACTGTGTTAAGACTCAGTGACTTGAGATCAGAAACAGGATCGGAAATGGTGCAAAATTACAAACATACCAAACTGCACAGATAATTTGCACCTGCTTCGTCAGCGCGAGTGTTCGGGTGGCGATATTAGCTACTTAAACGTAATTAGTTTTAGAGTAGGGATGGTACATACATTTACCTGTATACCCCACCTATCCATACATATTAGTTAGAGAAGACACTTTCTATTTTTTTTTTCCACATGCTAAAACAAAGAGAAAGCATTTTATTGAAATATTAAATTTGCTATGTCAGCTGACATTTATTGCATCATGACAATATACTGTTGGCATTGACTTCTAATAAAAATACTGACAGTAGAAAATGTCAGACATGGTTCTGTTTATTACATTTGTCCATGTAATGTTTGCCACGCGAAACTTTAGTTTTCAATCATCAGACCATTACAATGGTCTGATGATTGAACTTGATCTCGCGCATTCGAAATAACAAGAAATGTGAGTATATGATACGGAAAAAATACATAGTAAGAAAACGACACTAATGAATGTAAATAGATAATGTGATAAATTGCATAAATGAATTGAATTCCTCTTCAAAAACTTCCACTCACAAGTTGAAACACGTATAGTTTTTGTTTAGGCTTATAGGTACCTAAACCGCCACTCGGTCGTATATCTATAACAATCGAATCACAAATTTTGGCAGCTGTGTAATTAAAAAAAAGTTCAGACTGAGTTGACGAGTTACGGTAAATTTGCAAATCCTTATTGTTACAAAGATTATACGCAGTTTTTTCATGTATGAAATACTTGTTATCAATGTAAATCATCTGATTCAAAGCCTAGTAAGCAATTTGAAATCATGTTGCTAATGTAATGTGAATACGTTCATCCAATGTTATTTTAAACCCAATGAGTATCAGATAACGTGTATCGAATTTCTTAATTAGAAGTAGCCTCATCCTTCCAGACCACGGGGACAAAATCATCTTATTGTAGATTCTTATATAGTGCAGTTATTGCCAAGAAATTAGGATGTGACGCGAGTGGCCACGAACGCCCCACCCCCAACTTCAGCAAATGCTTACGTGACCATCAGGGCCTGACACGCGTCACCACCAGGGACTGACTCACGTCACCATCAGGGGCTTACTCACGTCACCCACAGTGCCTGGCTCACGTTATTATCAGAGCCTGACACAAGTCACCATCAGAGCCTGAAACAAGTCACCGTAAGGGCCTGACTCACTTCGCCAACAGAGCCTGACAAACGTCACCATCAGGGCCTGACTCACGTCACCATCAAAGCCTGACTCACGTCCCATCAGGTCTGACGCACGTCACCGTCAGGTCTAACGCACGTTACCTTTAGAGACTAACACACGTCAAGACCTGACCCGAGTCATTATTATGGCATGACTCGCGTCGCTATCCGAGCATGACACACTTCACCGTCGGGGCCTAATACACGTCCCCATAAGGGCCTGCAGCACATCACCACCATGATCTGCCACACGTTGCCACCAGGGTTTGAAATACGTCACCACCATGACCTGGTAGACGTGATCATCAGAACCTGGCACACGTCCCCAACAGAACCTGGCACACGTCCCCAACAGAACCTGGCACACGTCCTCAACAGAACCTGACACACGTCCTAATTTGGCACACACGAGGACTTGATACGTTCTGAGTTGGCCCACATAAGGACTTGACACACGTCAAAACATGACATACGTCAGAACTTGGCACAGATCAACTCCTGACTCACGACAGGACTTGACACACATCAGGATCGGACACTTCAAGACCTGGTACACATGAAGACATGACTCACGTCACGGCCTGACGCACGTTAGGACCTACCACACGTCGCCACCAGGGCCTGCCACACGTCACCGTGTGAGGGGCCGGTGGATCGATAAGAAAGCGTGACACACCGCTCGCCCGGGTCATGTTGGGTCATCTCACGAGTAATTAGGTCGCAATTGTTGGCTGCTTTGGTCCCACTCCAGTACACAGGCTTACAGCGAGCACACAGAGGGAGCTCTATATACTCTATTGATATGAGCTTATACAGAACGTCCCACAACGAGTTGCCGGAGGAAGACAGAGGAAAGATCCTATAATTTCGTTGATTGTGGAACACGACAATGCTCCAGAAGATGTGTGTGTGTGTGTGTGTGTGCTGGTGCTGAGGACAGGCAGTTAGTATGATGATGTGGAACATGATATTGCTCCAGAAGATGTGTGTGTGTGTGTGTGCTGGTGCTGAGGACAGGCAGTTAGTATGATGATGTGGAACATGATATTGCTCCAGAAGATGTGTGTGTGTGTGCTGGTGCTGAGGACAGGCAATTAGTATGATGATGTGGAACACGATATTGCTCCAGAAGATGTGTGTGTGTGTGTTGGTGCTGAGGACAGGCAGTTAGTATGATGATGTGGAACATGATATTGCTCCAGAAGATGTGTGTGTGTGTGTGTGCTGGTGCTGAGGACAGGCAGTTAGTATGATGATGTGGAACATGATATTGCTCCAGAAGATGTGTGTGTGTGTGTTGGTGCTGAGGAGATGCAGTTAGTATGATGATGTGGAACACGACATATGTTGTTCGTTTGTGTTGGTGCCGAGGACTTCAAGATAGTGTGATGATAGAGATCGAGAGGGAGTGAAGAAGGGAAGGTGAGAAGGAAACAGGGAGGACGGGAGAAAGGGTAGGAGGTTGGTGATAGGGCGGGAGGGAAGGTGAGAGGGTGGACAAGGCGACTGGTACATCAACGTTGTTTGTTAGTATTGGTGTAGGAAGGGTTGGTTTTGAGTGTAGTGGCAGACAAGTGAAGCAGGTTTGGTCTTGAGGTAGACAGTGACAAGGTAAAGCCTCGAATAATATCCTAAAAGCTTAGTCCTTTTACATTGCCACGGGTGTATTTGAGACAAAATTAATGATGATTTCCGTCATATTTTATGCTATATGAAGGCATACCGACCTAGGACAACCCTTTGAAAGCATTCAGACAAGGAAGTATGCAAAACTATATTCGTTAGGTCCAAACATGAATAATACGTCAAATTGTTTTGCAATAATTATCAACAATTTTGAAGAGAAAAAGTATACACCGACAAACGCAGATGTCTCCTATTCAAATAATTTTCATTTTATAACGAACATGAAGAATGGATTCTCTTAACAACGCATGTGTTGTCATATTAGTATAAAGAGGAATATTATTCATCATAATCAATTTCATTCATAAATCGGTAAAAGCAACGTCCTGCAAAAATATAATAACCCTTTAAAAGTTGTTCTTCATTGAAACTGTTTCTGTGATAAATGCACAATATTTCAACCCATGACCTTTCTGTGTTTTACTGGATCAATCAGAGTTGACAAGCAATAATAAACCAACCAACATATTAGTATACAAAATATCACCTGCACATTCAAATATCAGAATTGTTCATATAAATTATCATGATGTACAACAAAAAAGTTACACCGTTTTACAAATGGATCAAATCTGTGCCTAGTCTGTCATATGCTAACATATTCGGCACGCTTCTACACATCTGATCATCTTATCAATTGTTATACGATGATTAATAAGCCTGAGAATAAAACAAACTGACTGGCAATATTGACGCACACTTCATTCCGTGCTTAGTCATCAAATCCTTCCTGCAGTGTCACCAATACTCGCGTAGCACGAGCTCCCTGTTGATGAACACACTGTTGATAAACACACCGGGAGGGGCTAACGAGGCAAGCAAAAGACGAGACGGTACATGTATCGCTTCGTTAACCATAACATAACATAAACTTGAACGTGCTAGAGGTCATTTTCAAACAGCGTTACATGAATCGAAATATATTCGAATGATCAGTAATGAAGACTTACAATACATGCACTTCCTCTTCATATTCTAAATGGTTACATTGAAGTTCGTTTTAGTACACTACTCATCCACGGGACTGTACACTCTTATTGTCTCATTTCCGTGATGTATCAATCGACACCTGACGTTTGGTGTCAACACAACCTGTGTTGGACAAGGCATTGTATCCAGATAAATTTCCCAAGCATCTTGCCCAAACTTCAGTAGATAAATTTAGACGTAGTAATTGGAAACACTTAATACTAGTGTGCTATTGTGTCTAAGCTGGGCGCGACTCAAGTGTTGCCGGTGGTGTGAGCCAGACAGCGTGGCGCTGTACACAGCACACCGTAAACAAGATACCCTTGCATTTACTACGCCGTCTGTGTATGAGCAATAGTAGTGATACAACAACACCTGCCTTACTGTCAGACTAAACAACGTGTGATGATTTGATGATGAGGCGGGACAGAGAGCTATTGGCCGCCAGAAGAAACAAACAAAGTGTCAAAGTAAAGGAGAACACTGACTGACCAATTGTGCCAGGAAAATATTATGGAAGCCTCGAGAGATTGAAGAAAAAAATGTTGTAGAGCTTATGTTTTTACTTAACTGCGACAATATATATATATAGCAAGAATGATATTGACTAGTGATGTGCCGAAGTATCGGTATCGGTATCGGTGGGTATCGGCCATTTTTGATAGTTTCGGTAAAAAATGGCTGATACTTGGCCGATACTTTAAAATATATTGTGTCATGTAACAGCCTTTTGCAGAAAATTTTCAAACAATTCAAACAATTTTCCATATGTTTATGTGCACTTAACAGTGAACAAAAGTATTACAGTTTATATTAAAGAAAAAAATATGTAGCATTGCATTGGTAGTTTTGGAATTAAATTACTACGATTATTTAATATACACCTTAATTTCAAGTTCCAGCATTCATAGGCTGTGTGTGAACTGAGTTAGACTCACACTATGTTTGTATTCATTGGTGACGATAGTAATATACTGATATAAATACTATTGCAATCACAGATAATCTAGTTTATTTTAATAATTCCACCAAAGTTATGTAGGACTCTCCCACATAAATTCATCTACAATACCACATACTCTGAGGAGGTTGTATTGCCAATTCAATTATTCTGAAAATGAATAACTAATTTCGTCAAATTAACATATTGTGAATTTCAGTATACACACTTGCATTCTTTTTGGAAATACTCAACATGTTCATCATTTTAATTTTCTACATTAAATTTGGCGTAAATTAATTGGCAAATACTTTTTACATGCATTCTCTCTCAATAATATTTCACTCCCTAGCCACCACACCACGCATCTCTCAAATGCGCTGTTGAATCATTCAAAGTCACTTAAAAGCTCAATACTTTATAAAATTGGTCCACAATGTGAAGTATGATTTCTCAGTATTCTTTATTATTTGATCTACATTGATGTCATCAATATATTTTTTCGACAGACATTCTATTACCGATGCTATCACAGGATCTGTTTCATGTGCCCACAGATTATTTAGTTTGTGAGTTATGATGTGATTGTAATTTACCATTACATTATAGGTACAATATATTATAAAATAAAATGTGATTATTAATTTAAAGTCCCGCAAGATTCCCGGAGAAATACTGTTTATTTAGTCTGTGTATCAAAATCAAAGTGCCTAACAGACTTATGAATCAATAATTATCTGTGGATAGTCAATCACTGAATATCTTTACTGAAATACTGTTTTTTATCTTTGTGGGCATAAGATTTACGAAAGTGGATACTTATACTTCAACCATTGAATCGAAATTATGGAAAAATATTGGCATCGGTATCGACAAGTGTCGGCCACTTTTAGTATCGGTAGTATCGGTATCGGTATCGACCAATTCTTGGGAATCGGTATCGGTCAAATTTTCGGTATCGTCCCATCACTGATATTGACGGGTTTGTTTGTCGAGGTGACAGCTTCATCGTCAGACCCCAAGATGAATAAACTCAAGAGGTGTGCTGCAAAGTTTTCATTTTTCCTAAATAAAACCCTTTCCATCGTTGCGTTTCATACTCCAGCTAGTAACGGATGCCGATATGTCAATAAAATTAATCAACGTCAAAACAACTTCATTATTTCATCATTGCATTAGCAAAAAAAAATACGATCTCAGAGGTCTCACCGGCGTTGGTGATCTCTGCCGTAGTACCGGCGCTTCCCGTTACGCAAACAAAAAGTGTACATCTTACCCGTTCATATTCGCTACATCCTCGGGAACATCGTGTTCCACAAGCAACCGAAAAAGTCGAGCAGCTACAAAAACCCAGATGAAATAGCTTGAATTTTTTTTTTGCAAATGTGGTAAACACACGCATGATGGGGTGATGAATGAACGAAGTAAAGTCACTGCAGGTAGGCATGAATGAGCCACCGTCTTTCAATAATACCCTGCCTGCAGGATACTCGGTCACCCAAGCCATCAAGCGAAGCGGAATTGTCTGTGCCATCTCTTCGCTCAAAAATACAAACTGATATGTGCACGACGACATAACGCTGCAGTAACTACAGGACGGGCTGTCAATAATACTGCCATTCCTCCAGCTACTCATCAACACGTCCATTGCAACAATCACCTCCCCTCAAACTTTCAAACATGGCCTTATTAGACCGATCCGTAAACAAGGGGAGAAGAACGATCCCTCAAAGCATAGACCCAAAAGTCTCCTACCATATAACTTTCTGAGTCCTAGAAAAGTTATTTCTCGTCAACTCCTGAACTACAAAGAGGGAAAAAAAAGAGTTACACTCAGAGTTAGAATGATAATAAGCCTTGAAGCTGAGAGTTCATCTGTACGCTATTGTTTTGCGTGCTGTCTAATATCAATATGCAAAAAGGCGTAGGACATCTACTGAAGACCTGCTAAACAACATTTCAGAACTCGTCTACAGAGCAATAGACGGAACCTGTCTATCACTACTCGTTTGACGATGTACACCACGACGCCTTGATGAAAAAACTTTTGCAACTGAACATTCAAACATCCTGGTTTGAATTATACCTCAGGTACCGGTCCCAATCTGTTATGATAAAGAGAGAGAAATTACCTATTCTCCGAAACGTAAATTTCGGATTCCGACAGGGCTCTATTCCTGGACCCATTCTTCTCCTCCTGTTTATAAACGACATTAGTTGTGGAAGTCCTGTTGACAACGCAAAATTACAACATATGCTGATGATGTACAATTGCTGTTCATTGAACCCGCAAATAAATTGGAGGAACTTAAGAAGACGCAGAAACAAAATTGACGCGCACACATAACTGGTATATACTTCAAACGGGCTCAAAGTTAATGCAGATAAAACCAATGCATTGTTCTGGGATGAAAAGCAAATGCATATTGAGTACCCGACAATGTCGTTATTAATTGTTGGGGGGAAAAGTCCTTCAGTATAACGTGTCAAAAGTCTCGGAGTTTCGTTCGATCCTAAAATGACCTTCAAACGCCATGTGGATAAACTGTGCTGTAAATTGAATGGGACTTGTATTCCGCAATCGTATCATAATTCAACTCGATTTCAAATCAAAGTCTCTGGTAAGCAACGCTCTAATCTTTTCATTAAATTCCTGCCACACCATATGGGGGAACTGTGAGAAAACGTTGCTCAATGATTTCCAACGCTGCCTGAACTACACTGCTAAGGTCGCTCACGAAGGAAATCATAAGAGCGATCACGTGACGCCTCTACTAAAGAAACTGGTCTGGTTAAACATAAAAGAGCGACTAGACCTTAAAGAAGCTATATGAGTTTACAAAATTCAGAACAAGTTGTATTGTCCGAACCGAGTTGTATTTACTAACCGTAGAGCAGCTCACAATCGATCAACGCGAAACGGAAGTGACGTTGACACCGAATTCAGATGAACACAGACAGGGGCAAAGAGTTTTCAGTCGCAGGCCCAAAGAAAATCAACAATCTACCAACTGACTTTAAAAATTCCACCAACGCATCTTCTTCCAGGAAAAAATGCACCACTCTACTGCTAGCTTGTCACCAAGTGCTAGCAAAGTAAAAATACCTCCGGAGGTGGATAATATTGGCGTAGTTGAAAGACCTAACAGCTAGGGTACACCGGCCCTCTCAACATGAGAGGCTCCTAACCAGACCCACCAACCCCCTTGAACCCTTAGCATTGCGTCACAGGGGTGGGTGCCCCCCCCCTCCGGTATCTATCACCTGTCGCAAAACCAGGTGTCCACAAAGGGACGCAGTGTCTGAATTAATTTTTCATTTCATTCAACTTGTTGAAATGTATTTCAAATAAATATGTATGGTGTCTATTCCAAGAAAGCACCTAGACCATTGCATTCGGTATCACGCACGTATCCAGGTTTTCCGTGAAGCCACGCACTATTTGAGCCCACTTGTAACTGGATACCAAGTTAGAAGCAATTCTGTGTAAATAAGCCGTATGCTCGATGTGTAAGGCCACCCTCGCAATAAAGGTACATTCAACTATGGAATGTACTTGTCTCTTAACGTTAAATGAGCTACAATATGCTATTGTGTTTGAGTACAGCATCTGCAATTAGTACTTGGCACTGCGGCATCTGTGCATGGAGTTCCTTTTTTTTCTTGGTCTGTGGTATATCTTTGCCGAGTGCTGACATGTACAACTCTGCATGGGAGTTGATTGACACCTTTATGAGCAGGTAAGTTAAATCCCTATATATATGGATAAGCACTTGCTTCAGTATGA
>SDVV010016077.1:0-14347 GCA_016164225.1 Gammarus roeselii
CAAAAATAGTGGAATGCTACTTCAAACATAATGAATCGTTAATTCGCGTACAGAGGGAGTTTACAAGACTATTTTATCAACAAAGCCCATCCAGGCATTGCATTATTGCAATGGTTTCAAAATTTAGAGAAACAGGATCAACAACTGACAGAACACGCATCGGAGGACCGAGGTCGATAAGAAATGGAACCACAATTCAGCGTGTTGCTGCAAGTGTAACAGAAGATAACCAAACTTCAACCCGGAAACGTGCCACGCAGTTGGGGCTCTCAAGAAGTTCATTGCAACGTATCTTAAAGAAAGATCTGAAAATGTTTCCATATAAAGTTCAAGTGGCGCAACACTTACAGTTTCAAGATTACCAGAAAACAAAGGAATTTGCATTTACATTTTTGAAGCTAACAAACGATGAAGCATTTCTCTCACATCTTATCATGTCAGATGAGGCCTATTTTCATTTGGGTCTTTGGGGCTACCTTGGGGGGCTACCTTAAAGAAAAAGTGTATCGTAATAGGCCTAATACTCTCCAGGAAATAAAACATAACTTTATCGAAGAAATTAACACGATAAATGCTTTTGTTTTCGGATCTGTAAGTCAAAATATAGTGCAAAGAATGCGTATTTGTTACAATTATGATGGAAAACATTTGAAAGATGTCATATTTAAACAATAAAACTTTGGAATTCCCTCTTTTATTTGTACTTTATTTGATTCACCTAACCCTAACAGTTCTTTTATAATGATTGTTTATAACTGTGAAGTGACTCTTGGGCCACCCTTTATATATATGACACTTATGGCAGAAGTAGATCAGCCATCGCCACAGAGCCATTACGAGGTAATGGCAACACTTTGTGGACCAAAGTCACCCGGGTTTTAGTCGCCTGCTATCGATATATTTTGTTGCCTGATATTTTCCACGAAATATTATTTAATGTGATCTAACAAAATAAGAAGGAGCTGTGATACTGAAGAATTTGGCGGCGGCATCCTAAAGGTAAGGACCTTACTGTCCCTCATCATGTTCAGGCTTTCGATAAAAATTGTGATAAGTGTTCTAACGCAAACTATGAACAGTATTCTTTTCTTTTCCATCACAATTTAAATTAATAAAAGCTTGACATATCCACGGGAGGAGGGTGGAAGAACTTTAGGTACAGCGGCTTCTTCAGCGTTTTCGAGCTTGCTGACACTAGCAAATTCAGTAATCTATACTTTAAGTCCCTCTTCCACTGACTCGGAATGAAATGTGCCGACAAATTGGGAAATAATTGTATTTGCCTTGTCGGTTCTACGTCATTTCAGGACCTGCTGTCGGACATTGTAGGACATCTAGGGAAGCTGACAAAAACAGTCTTTTTGCTTCGAATGTGTTTCGTTACGACCAAATATTCAGCGAGCAGCAGATATCAAAATAGTTTCGAAAGGAATCCGCGCTATGACATTAATAAGTAAAATTGCATGTAATGCAATTTACGTTAACGGGCGGTCTATTGTTTTCCATTACATAATTCTTCTTCTTCAGTGAAGAAGAAACGTACTGTATGGTTATCTTCCTAATCTCATGTGACGGAGGTAGCGTGATGGCCATATTGGGGTGTGAAGATTACAATGTTTCTACACTATGGCCAACATAAGTAAGAATTGCGAAGTATTTGTGTACGTGAATCGAACCAGTATTTGCTCTGTTTTTTTTTTTTTAATTCATATCAAATCATAATACTAATGTTGTTTTTTGACTATGTCAATCTCCGGGCAGGAAATTTTTGAATTTTCAAATATAAATTATTCTATTGAAATAAATTACTCCTGGTAAACCTGAGTTTGCTCGGGTGTATCTCTTAGACACTTGACAGTCAGTTTCAAAATGAAATGCAAATTGACTCATCATGAGCAGTCAAAGTAGGACTAATGAGGATGATTTATATGACATGTTTGGTTGGAGGACGTGTCCCTTCATTACTGCCGATATTGAAAATCCACTGGCGAGCAATCAAATAGTGTTTCGGTCCAGGCACCAATTGAAAACTGGTGTTTAGCTTAAATCAATAAATAAGTAAGCCTGCTTACACGTTGCCTCATGACTGGGAGGGCTGCATCCTCCCAGTCCCAGCCGGCTGATGATTGCCATGGCATGGTCCCTTGCCTCCTGATTCTCTCTTGCCTCCTCCTGATTCTCTCCCTTGCCTCCTGATTCTCCCAACTCATTCACCCTTCATCCTCAAAAGAAAATTAAAACTAATAGCATGAAAAGTCTGCCGCTTAATTTTTTTCTCAGTTTTCTGCCTCGTCAACCACCTCATCGTCTTGAGCTGGTCATCAGAAAGTTCCAACGCATCTCACCTCTACCTCTGATCATCATCTTTCTGCATCCTCATCACCATCAGTCTGTCTCATCAAACGAGAGGACGCCAAAGCTCATTCAATTTGTACAACAATTGTCTTCCCAAATGGTCAGCCTTAGCCTTCCTGCTGCCCAACTCCCTCAAACCCAACCAGAAGGACACGGTAGTCAGGGGGCAAACCAGTAGAAATGAATTAATTACCTTTCAGAATGCTCCCCACTCATTTCTCCTCAACCAAATGAAGTATATTGTCAGAGTCCCTCAGACCCACACTCTAACACGGGAGAAGTTAATTTTGATTTGAAAAATCTTGAGGATAGATCAATACTTTCTTTAACAGAATCCCAAATTGAAGCTTTGTTGACTGTTTCCCCTTCTTGTTCTTCTAACTCAATTTGCTCAGTCCATAAGATTTTCCCCCGCAATGTCCTCAAGGTTGATGATCCATTGTACTCTTTGGTTACATCCATGCGAGTCTCTGTTGAATTTAGCTCAGCTATTCCAGTCAGGGTATTTTTCCACAGTGTTTCATTACGTGTCCATCACGATACTCTGCCACCTACCCGCTGTTTCCGTAGCCAACGACATGGCCATTGACCTGTCTCCTGCTTCCGTGAAGCCCGATGTGCTAAGTGTTCTTCTCTTACCCAAACCACCAATCAATGTGACTCTGTAGAACCTTTATGTTACCTGGGTAGTCCCCCTCATGCCTGTTACCTGTGTAGTTCCCCTCATGCCTATTACCTGTGTAGTTCCCCTCATGCCTGTTACCTGTGTAGTTCCCCTCATGCCTGTTACCTGTGTAGTTCCCCTCATGCCTGTTACCTGTGTAGTTCCCCTCATGCCTGTTACCTGTGTAGTTCCCCTCATGCCTGTTACCTGTGTAGTTCCCCTCATGCATGTTCCTCATTCCGGTGCAAATATTACCGAAAAACACTAGTCATTGCTGCCAATGTTACAAAATCTGTCGCCTCATCTCCCTCACATCCTAGTTTCTCTGTTAATTCTCATCCATCTCCCCCTTCTTTAATCCCTGCAGGGATTTAGGAAGCCCCAAAAAATTGTTCCAGTCCGGAAAACACCACCTCATCTAACCCCAGAATATGAATAAATTCTCAATGGTGACCTCTGGTAAACATCTCCGAGTCCTTGCTCCTCTCCATCTTTAACCTTTCCCACCAAGTTTGGTACTCCAACCATTCCGCTTCACACTCCTGCTTCTCCAGGTAACCCTATTGCACCTAATTCATCTATCCTCTCTCTTCTGAAATCTCTCCTTCAGCATTTTCTGGGCTGGATTCTATCTAGCCTTCCTATCAATTCCCCTACAGCTGCCAATTTTTCTCCTTCACTGCAGTCGCTTTCATCCTTTCTTTCCTCGTCATAGGCCCTGACCCTTTTACTACTCATCCTCATAGTCAGGTTCTTCAGTGAAATGCTAGAGGACTGTTGCGTCAGCTGTCAGAGCTTGGGCAGTATGTATCTACAATTTTCCAAATCGCCATCTGTATAACTGAGACCCACCTCCACCCGTCACAGAACCCACGCCTAAATGATACAGATACAGACACTAGGCCGCATCCCCGTAAAGAGGGGGACCGACGGCAAGGCGCACCTCACACCCTCATACGCTCACACTCACACAACTTAGCCCTTTTGTGCTAAAGGGTCCGGCCGGTAACCCCGCAACATACACTCTGGGTCACGAGTGCAGTCCGAGGATCCGTTGTCAGAAGCAGGGCCCCACAGTTTTCACTGGCTTACCCCCTCCGCGTCACAATGTCCGGGAGCTCCCCTTCCCCCCCACTTATGACCATCCCAAAAACGGGATGTCAAGGACGGCAAGCAAATCAGAGCAGCGTCAAAATCAACCATTCACGACCATTCTCCACTCACGAATGTTCATTGCACGCTCTCTCGCTTCTTCCGCATTCATGTCTCTCCTTCCTAGCGCCTCTTCACGCCGTCCATCCATTCAAACTTCGGTCTACCTCTAGGCCTGCGACCACTCGCCTCCGTATTCATCATCCTTTTCACCAATCTCCCTTCATCCGTCCTCTCCGTGTGCCTGAACCATCTCAGAACCCACGAATCCACTCTGTCCTCCAACCTCTTCACCATCCCTGTTCTGATTCAAACCACGTCGTTGGTGATCCGGTCTCTCAGCGTTACTCCAGCCACGCTCCTTAAACATTTCATCTCGAAAACATTCAACCTTCTTCTCTCCTCTGCTCTCACCCCCCAAGTCTCAGCTCCGTAGAGTACAGTTGGGACAACAACACCCTCATACAGCCCTCTCTTTGCTTCCATCCCCAACGTCCTGCAGCTCATTACACTTTTCAGTGCACCCGACACTTTACACCCCTCCTTCACTCGCGCCTTCACTTCAATTTCCACTAGTTCAGTTATCTCCACATGGAAGCCCAGATACTTGAAACACTGAACTTCTTCCAAGAACTCTTCATTTAGGAGGACACCAATTTTGCTCGCATCGACAGTCCTCGAGCATCTCATTACCTTACTCTTACCCACGTTCACTCAAAGCTTCCTCCTCTCGCACACTCTACCAAACTCAGACACCAGCCTATATTGCTTCTCCTCTCAATCCGCAACCCGGGCCGTATCATCAGCAAATAGCAACTGGCTCAACTGCCAACTTCACCCATTCGCTTCCAACAGTTTCATGCCACGACCCAGCACACTCACGTTCACCTCCCTGACCACTCCATCCATATAGAGGTTGAACAGTTATGGAGACATCACGCAGCCTTGTCTCAATCCCACTTTCACTGTGAACCAATCACTCACCTCGCTTCCCACTCTGACACATGCTCGGCTGCCAACATAGAAACTCTGCACCGCTTCCAACAGATGTCCTCCCACTCCATACAAACGCAATACTCTCTACAGCGCTTTTTGCCAATCCTGCCATATGCCTTCTCCAGATCCTTGAAGGCCCGGAACACATCCTCTCGTTTGGCGAGGTACTTCTCACAAATCTGTCACACTGCAAAAATCTGATCGGCCCACCCTCTACCACTTCTAAAGTCTCACTGTTCCTCTTCAATTACGCAGTTCGTACAATCTCTAATCCTTTTGATCAGCACTCTCCCGTACAACTTACCTGCCACACATAACAGACCGATACCTCTCGAGTTGCAGCATTCATTTTTATCTCCTTTGCCCTTATACAGCGGAACAATGCAGGCACTGCGCCACTAAATCGGTACCACGCCTGCCACAAAACACAAGTTCAGTAACCTCACCAACCATTCGACAATCGTTACTCCACCCTTCTTCAGGCACTCGGTCACAACGCCATCACAATCAGGGGCTTTCCCTGTTTTCATCACCTCCACCGCTTCCTGCACCTCTTC
The DNA here is from genome assembly GCA_016164225.1 of Gammarus roeselii. Classification (NCBI taxonomy): domain Eukaryota; kingdom Metazoa; phylum Arthropoda; class Malacostraca; order Amphipoda; family Gammaridae; genus Gammarus; species Gammarus roeselii. The sequence continues at coordinate 5,725 of SDVV010016077.1, forward strand.
CCGGGTAATGTCCGCCACAAGTCTTTTTCCCAAAACTGGCATCCGAGCACCACCACCCGCAGCAACAATGTCAGCCTCTCTGTCATCCTCGACATTCAACAACTCGTCAAAATACTCGGCCAACAACAACTGGCCGTTTTCATCTTTCACCACTTCTTCCTTTCCGGTCTCTCCTTTTCTCGCCCTCTTCACTTCTTTCCAGAACATCTTTTTGTTCTCCTCAAAACTCTGGCACAACCCTCTGCCCCACCTGGCATCAGCGTCTCTTTTGGCTCTCCCAACCACCCGCTTCACCTCGTTCCTCCTCTCTTTGTAGCTTTCATAAGCCAACACCGACTTACCCTGCAACCACTCCTCAAACGCTCCTCTATTTCGTGCCACCGCCAGTTTGACCTCCTCGTTCCACCAATCGCAACCTTTTCTTCTGCACCAGCCTACACGGTGCGCACCATACACCTTCTTCGCACTTTTCAGCAACGCATCCCTTAATATCTCCCATTCTTCCTCCACATCTCTGAAGTCCTGTCCTCTCACGTTGTTTTATTCTTCCCTCACGCCTGCTGGAACTCCTCGGCTCTACTTCTCCCATTCAGCCCACTCACATTCACTACTTCTCTTCCTTCTCCCACTCGTTTGTTGCCACATCCACTTCTGCTCCATTCTTAATCTACCTTCCACCAGCAGATGGTCAGACACTCCTCCACCCTACCTCCTCAACACCCGCACATCCAACAGCCTCCAAACCACTCTTCTCGATATCAGCATAAAATTCATCAGTGCTCTCTCCACCACGGAACCAAGGACCATCCTTACCCATGTGTACTTGTGGATATCTTGCTTCTTGAACAAACTATGGGTACGCCTAAACATTTACCGAGTATATCGTGCAGACCGTCCTGATGGATATGGTGGACTGGTAATCCTCATTCCAAACAATACAAAGCAAATGTTTGTCCAACTTACTGGTAATGCTGGTGGGGGGCTTGAGGCTTTAGCTATTGACATTGCGGTAAATTCTTGTTGGGCAAGAATCCTTCTTGTTTACAATCCCTGTAAAGGTGTTGCTCAAGCAGAGTTTTTACATTACTTCAATCAGCTGGGTCCACAGGGTATCATTTATGGTGATTTTAATGCTCATCATCAGTCCTGGGAACCACTGAAAGGGTACAGTAATACTACTGGCAGTGCCCTTCTCAATTTCCTAAGCAGCAGTGCCCACCTTCTGTTGTTAAATCCTCCTGGCCTGCCAATACGATTGAACCCTTCTTCTGGCTCTACGTCCACCCTAGACCTTTTGATTGTAACTCATCTCTTTCATTCCTTTTTAGTGTCTCTTGGGCCAAATCTTGGCAGAGAACACTTTCCAGTTCTTCTCTCTTCTGTGGCTCGCAGTAATCCTCGTTTATCCTTCCGTCCCAGGTGGAATTTTAAAAATGTGTCACCTTCTCCATGGAATGCTTGGGCTGCAGATCTTGCTATTCGCCACATTGCACGAGCAGATACTGCAACGGCAGCATACAACTCATTTGAAGCAGTGGTGTTAGAAGCTGCAAAGAGGCACTTTCCCCTCAGGTTGTCTGCTGTTCCGCGTCGCCCTGGTAATCCATGGTGGAGTGAGGTGAGTGAGAAGGTTGTTGGTGATAGAAAAAACGCCATCCACCTCTTCCAACGCTGCCCTACCCCAACAAACAAGACTGCGCCTAATGAATGCACGCGGTTGCTGTTCAAACTCTTGCTGCTGAAAAGATTGCCTCTTGGAATGCCTTTCTATCCAGGATATCTCGTCGTACTCCTTCTGCTCAGGTCTGGAATATGTTCCGGGCGGTTTCTGGGTGACCTCCCATCGGCTTTCCCTCTTTCCTCGGGTCCTTCACCCTTCTAATCCACAGAGGCTGCACAGAGGCTGCAAATGTCACCCTAAATGGAGAGCTCATGGAGGAAATTCAGTGTTTTAAGTATCTGGGCTCCCATGTGGAGATAACTGAACTAGTGGAAACTGAAGTGAAGGCGCGAGTGAATGAGGGATGTAAAGTGTCGAGTGCACTAAAGAGTGTAATGAGCTGTAGGACGTTGGGGATGGAAGCAAATAAAGGGCTGTATGAGGGTGTTGTTGTCCCAACTGTGTTCTACGGAGCTGAGGCTTGGGGGGTGAGAGCAGATGAGAGAAGAAGGTTGAATGTTTTCGAGATGAATAGTTTGAGGAGCATGGCTGGAGTAACGCTGAGAGACCGGATCACCAACGACGTGGTTCGCAACAGAACAGGGATGGTGAAGAAGTTGGAGGACAGAGTAGATTCGCGTGTTCTGAGATGGTTCTGGCACATGGAGAGGATGGATGAAGGGAGATTGGTGAAAAGGGTGATGAATGCGTAGACTAGTGTTCACAGGCCTAGAGGTAGACCGAAGTTTGGGTGGATGGATGGTGTGAAGCAGGCATTGGGAAGGAGAAACATGAATGTGGAGGTGGCGAGAGAGTGTGCAATGAACAGACGTGAGTGGAGAATGGTTGTGAATGGTTGATTTCGACGCTGCTCTGATGTGCTTTCCCGCCCTTGGCATCACGCTGTCGGGATGGTCGTGACTGGGGGGACCCGGCCATTATGACGCGGCGGGGGTAAACCAGTGAAAACTGTCGGGCCCTGCAGCTGACGACGGATCCTCGGACTTCACTCGTGACCCAGAGTGTATGTTGAGGGGGTACCGGCCAGACCCTTTAGCACAAAAGGGCTAAGTTGTGTGAGTGAGAGCGTATGAGGATGTGAGGTGCGCCATGCCGTCGGTCACCCCCCTTTCTGGGGGAGGCGGCCTAGTGTCTGTATCTGTTCACGATCAACTTACCTCTGATGCAGATAACACACTTAATCACCGTTTCTCCCACGTTGAGCTGCGATCTCTTCTACCTAAACTCCCCTCCCACTCTTCCCCTGGTTCTGCTCTCCTACATAACCAATTTCTTATAAACATTCCCTGGACCCATCATCATGCTCTCTTGAACATTTCTAACCTATCCTTTTGCACTGTGGATGTCCCCCTGACATGGCGCTCCTCCTTGGTTGTTCCTGTACCAAAACCTGTGAAAGATCCCACCATCGTGTCTGCCTACAGGCCCATCTCTCACCTCTCTTGTGTTGTTAAACTCATGGAGAGGCTTAAAGTGGCACGCCTCAACTGGTTTCTCGAGAGGAATAACTAATTTCAACCACACCCATTTGGCTTCCGTCCCCATTGTAGAACCATTGATGCCCTTGTTTTCTTTGAAGTTAACATTCAATTAGCTCTACGTACCCAGCAAATAGTCCTTGCTTTTTTCATTGACTTCTCCGGTGCATTTGACCGTGCGTCTCACCAAGGAATTTTATACAAATTTGCCTCTCTTGGGGTGTCAGGCCGACTTCTGCGTTAGGTTTCAAGCTTTCTTAGCGACCGCTTCTTCTCTGTTTCCATATCATCAGCTTCCTCTGAGTCTCATTCTATCATCTCAGGTGTTCCTCAAGGCTCTATAATTTCTCCTCTTCTCTTTAATGTTCTATTGTCTGATCTCCCTACTACTACAGATGTCACAACCTCTATCTATGCTCAGGACATCACAGTATATGTCTCTGCTGACACTGTTCCATCTACCCAGGCCCTTCTCCAAGTTGCCATAGATAAGTTTGTTGTGTGGACTGAACAGTGGGTCCGGTCATCAGTCCCCTAAAATCAGCCACCTCTTCATTTACTCCTAAGCGCTCTGTTTCCACTTGCCCTACCCTTCACATTTCTGGCACTCTTATCCATTATGCCAAGCAGCAAAAATTACTTGGCATAATATTTTATTCCCCTCGGCTAACCTGGCGCCCTCACCTTGACCTCTTACTCCTCCGATGTCACGATCGCAACAGCATCATGAAGTATTGGCTGGTTGCCGATTCGATGGTTCCCGGTGCAGACTCAGAGACTATTACTAAGCCCATTTCGGAGGGCTAACCGACTATGAGCTTCCCCTGTACTCCTATGCATCTCCTTCTTTCCTCTCAAGACTTGAAGTGGTACATTCCAACGCTGCTCGCCTCTTAGTTGGCACCTGGCGCTCAACCCCTTTAGCTTCACTTTATTGCGAAGCTGGGCTTCTTCCTCCTGATTTGCATCGAGAGCAGCGCTGAGGGCAGTTCCTTCTTCAGCTTCTTTTTTGGCCTGCCCACCAGCCTTTCCATGCTCTTCTGAGACGTGATCGTTTCCTGACTTCAATCCCTTTGCTTGTCACCACCACCGGTCACCGTTACTTTACAGGGCTTCACGCCTGTTCCAGTTCCATGTATTTCCTCTCCCTCTTCCATTCCCTCAGGAAGTCTACTCTGTTCTCCCGCCGGGGTTTCCCTCCTCCTCCATTATCCACTCATCTTTTCAGACAGCTACCTTTGGAGAAGTTGAGGGTAGTGCTCCAGCATTATCTGCCGACCTTTGCTCCACTGCATACCCTAACCATCTTTCTATCTTTACTGATGGCTCTGTAATGTGAGCACCAGCAGCTGGTGTTGGAGTTGGTGTGGTGGTCCCTGGTCTTAAACTCAATTTTCCATTTCGTCTTCACTCGCACCACACAATCCAGGCAGCCGAATTTGTTTTTAGCATTCGTCAGGCACTTCTCTTCCTTTCCTCTCACCCTACTTCTTCCCTGGCAGTTATGTTCACGGAAAATTTGTCTTCCCTTATACTCTTGGCCTCTTCCAGGCTTACTTCAAATGGTTCCATTGTTCAGGCAGTTCACCGTAATCACCTCCTTTTTCCTCTTGGTGAAGTGCACATACAGCAGGTACCGGCTCACTGTTCAATCTCTGGCAATGGTGCGGCAGTAGGTACAGTAGGTACCGGTACAGTAGGTACCGGCTCACTGTTCAATCTCTGGCTATAGTGCGGCAGTAGGTACAGTAGGTACCGGTACAGTAGGTACCGGCTCACTTTCAATCTCTGGTAATAGTGCGGCAGTAGGTACAGTAGGTACCGGTACAGTAGGTACCGGCTCACTGTTCAATCTCTGGCAATGGTGCGGCAGTAGGTAAAGTAGGTACCGGCTCACGGTTCAATCTCTGGCAATGGTGCGGCAGTAGATACAGTAGGTACCGGCTCACTGTACAAACTCTGGCAGTAGTGCGGCAGTAGGTACCGGTACAGTAGGTACCGGCTCACTGTTCAATTTCTGGCAATGGTGCGGCAGATGCCGTAGCCAAAATGGCTGCAGCCTCACCCCTTCGTATTCATGATTTATCCCTCTCTCTATCTGAACTCCGATCTACATTCTCCTCTGCCATCTGGACTTACTGACAGGCCAGGTGGACCGATGTCTGAGGCCAGCACTCTCCGGGTGCACTCAAACCCCTGGTGCGCCCCAGGGCCTGGATTGGGAAGCAGTCACGCTTTTTTGAAGCTCTTTGTTCGAATTGACTAGGTACTGTTCCCTTAAATAAAACCCTCCACAGAATCCGTCAGTCAGACTCGCCTCGTTGCCCTCATTGTCCATCAGATGAATCTGTTCATTTCTTTTTTGTCTGCCCTCAATACTGTGCTTGCCGTTGCCATCTCCTAACCAGCCTGCGTGCCCAGGAGTATTTACTACCGACTCTTCCCCTTCTTCTCAGTGGTCCGCCTGGCGATTCTGCTGCTGCTTTGCTAATTTTAAGCTTGTGGACTGTCCCGGAGAAAATTGAGCTTGGTCAACACGCCCGGACAGGAACAAAGTTCACGCCCCGACAATAACAAAGTTCTGCCCCATCGACTTCATTTGAAAAACCTTTCCGGCGCTTCAGGCAATTTTCAATTTTGCGGTCAAGGCTTTTTATATCTCTTAAGAGCTATGTCGTTTAAACGTTGAACTTCGGCATGAGGTATTCTACTATGCCGATCAAATATTTTTCTATGGAAACTGAGCAAAATAGGACCTATTAGTGTTGATACTTTCCTTGCACTGTAAACGATCATTTATGTAGTGCATCGAAATGCAAATGATGCTTAATGAATTTAAGAACTAGATTTTACTACGAGTTCCAGCAAAGCTATGAGACTCATCGGAAGTGAACTCTAATTTTACCAACAGAATACCTGTCCATCACTCCAGTTGTTTATTGTCACTTCTCAAGTACCCCAGTCGACTCTACAATCGTCACAAGACGTCGCGGTGAGAAAGGTGATGTCGCGGTACTGATAAGTCATTATCACGTCGAGATTAATTATTCTATTCACTTATTTTCTCTTAGATACTTGGAAGTAAAAAATTCGTACTATTCCAGCCTAACGGTGGTCTTGGTAATAATTGAATCGTTTGATTCGTAAGTACCTCTGATTATTTATTCGAGGGAAGTGTTAAACCATGTTAGTGTTCTTATTGCCGAGCACGAATCTGTTATAACTCATTAGTATTACATTATAATAATATCACAGTTAGGTAGCAGAGTTATAACGCCAAAATCCAGTTATTGGATGCTGTCTTCATTTAGTACCTGATCTATTAACCCGAAAAGTTTCATTTGCCTTCCATAGGAGTAATGAAATCAGTACAGGGTAAACTTATCGATATTCGACCATTCGAGAGTCTTTGTCACGACTGTAGAAACAAAATACATAGCAAGATTCACAATACCCTACCCACAACAGCGTACAGCAAAATGAAAATTATATGTCAAACACCTTCTGCTATCCAATATTTAAACAAAAAATTATCTGTAAAGTGATTCAGAGGCTATTAATTTAACAGATGGCAAATGCTTTGAATTCGACAGACTCTGTCCGAAAAGGCTGCGTCTCTCGGTTCGACACCTCTTAATCGCGACCCTTTCAAAAATAAGAACCCCTTCACGGAACTGTGTTCAAATAAATACACGATTTGGATTCATTTTTAGAGTATTTGGTAATTGGAAAAAAATTAAAAATATACCTAGACACTAAATTGACGATCGCTGTAATAATAAGTTAGATTTGGGTATATGTGGAATTTTGCGACAGCAACGTCACTTTTGGGAAAAACGTCATGTTGGAAAGATTGACTTGATAGAAATTAAATAAATACCCTACTGAAATGAAATTGATTTTTTATTCATGATTCACGATTATCATCCTCCGCATGCATCAAAATACAGGGTGTGATTTTTTTTATAGTGTGGAGTATTATTTTGGGATGGTGGCGGCACATCGATTTTGTAATACAGGCATCGCGTCAATTTGGAACTGAGGCGTTCGATTCTGTTATATAGAGGTTGGATTTTAGAAGAAACTTGTTGGTTTTTGAAATAAATTAATTGGATTTCGAAATAGAGGTTTGAATTTGGGAATGAGGCTTTGGAATTTGAGGTGATGGATTTTGGTAAAGGTGCTTAACTTTTTAATAGAGGCGTTCGATTTCGGAATTGACTAGCTGGATTTTGGAATTAACAAGTTTGGTTTGAAATATGGATATTTCATTTTGGAATTGGGTGTTCGATTTAGGGATATTTTTTTTTTTAATTTTGTAATAGGAGTTTGATTTTGGAATGGGGGATAGATTTTGAAATGGAAGTTTGATTATGGAATAGGGGCTTGATTTTGGAGTGGGAGTTGGATTTTAGATTATGGGTGTCTGATTTTAGAATAGGGGTGTGGTATTTTAGAATTGTGGTGCTAATGGAAGTTGGAATGGTCGTGTTGGGTCAGAATGATAGCAGTGTTCCAGTTGATGAATAACTGCGTCGGATTCAATGTATTGCTGTGTTGGATTTATGAATTATAGGTGTTAGATTTAAGGAATAGTTGTATGATTCAATTAATAGAGGTGCTGGAATTAACTAATGGAGGTAATAGAATTAATGTAAAGAGATGTTGAAATTGGGAACTGAGAAGTTTGGATTTTGGAATAGAGGTGTTGGATTTTGGAATAGAGGTGTTGGATTTTGGAATAGAGGTGTTGGATTTTGGAATAGAGGTGTTGGACTTTGGAATAGAGGTGTTGGACTTTGGAATAGAGGTGTTGGACTTTGGAATAGAGGTGTTGGACTTTGGAATAGAGGTGTTGGACTTTGGAATAGAGGTGTTGGATTTTGGAATAGGGGTGTTGGTTTTTGGAATAGAAGTGTCCGATATAGAAAAAGAAGGGTTAGCTCAACGAATAGAGGTAGGAGTTTTGTAGTAAAGGTGATTGGTTTCGTATGAGAGTTGGCGGATACTGTAGTAGACGTAGTGGGGGTTTGCAATAGAAGTTATCTGTTTTGTAATAGAGGTGACGGGGTTTTGTAGTAGAGGTGACGGGGTTTTGTAGTAGAGGTGACGGGGTTTTGTAGTGGAGGTGACGGGGTTTTGTAGTAGAGGTGACGGGTTTTGTAGTAGAGGTGACTGGTTTTGTAGTAGAGGTGACTGGTTTTGTAGTAGAGGTGACGGGTTTTGTAGTAGAGGTGACGGGTTTTGTAGTAGAGGTGACGGGGTTTTGTAATCGGTGACGGGGTTTTGTAATCGGTGACGGGGTTTTGTAATAGAGGTGATGGATTATGTAATAGAGGTGATGGATTATGTAATAGAGGTGATGGATTATGTAATAGAGGTGATGGATTATGTAATAGAGGTGATGGATTATGTAATAGAGGTGATGGATTATGTAATAGAGGTGATGGATTAGGTGATAGAG
>SDVV010016078.1:0-14347 GCA_016164225.1 Gammarus roeselii
GCCTGCTTCAATCAATGATCGTCGAGCCCTACGGGGGAGCCTATTATGACTCACGTTGAGGCTCTGGTGGAAATGAGGCTCAAATCAAATCAAATCAAAACAATGCATGCACCCGGGAAGGAGAAGGGAGTGCTGTAACAATGCCTGCACCCAGGGAGGAGAAGGGGGTGCTGTTGTAAGGGCTCGAGAAGTCGAGTTCAGCCTTGCTCTCTCTCACATCAACTATCGTACAATTCACTTCCTGTAAATAACGTATTTTCTTTCAAGATTAAGGTATTACATTTCAGACCATTGTATTGACTCCCATTGAAAATGTGTCATAGACGCAGTTTTCCCCTCTGGCGGCGGAATCCCTCCGCACGTCAACTTGTCATCAAGCAGTGCGGGACTCCAGCTCAAAGTTCCCGACGTAAACTGCAAGGAACCATTCAGCAACAAGGATTTTTGGCGCCGGTCAACCAGCGCCAAGAGCGGCAGCAAGGAGTGGACGCGAGCCAATCACCATCTGGGAAGCAGCGCAGGGATCTTGAAATGCTAAGTTCAGGATTAAAGGAGAGGTTGGTTAAATTAGGAATTACATACATATTATAGTAGTAGTTTTCGCCCGTTATTAGTCTTAGTTAAAAAAAGCAACATCTAGACAGTTTAAAATGTAGGGAGACAAGTTTTGCATTAGGAATAGCAAATATTTGGCACAGCCACATCAGTAGTCTGCCACATGGCTATAGCCAATCACGTGTCGGCGCGGCCAGAGGCTCAGGCCAGACCTTCGGCCAAGCCTCACTCAGCCTTAATCAGAGGCAGCAACAAGTTGTACTCAAGGGCGCATCCCTAACGTTCCAGAAGTTCATGCAACAAATGCTCAGAGGCATCGACAATGCATACGCTTACGTAGATGACGTGTTAATAACAAGCGAAACCGAAGACGACCATTACGGCCACATTGAAGCCGTGTTCAAAAGCCTCCAAACGTACGGCCTAGTCACCATCATCGAGAAGTGCAAATTAGTCCAGGAAAATTTCGAATTCCTGGGCCAGCAAATCGGCAGAAAGGGCATCAAACCGCTTCCGAGCAAGGTCACAGCCATCAAAGATTGCCTAAAACCGTCGGATATGCACGGTATGTTTAGATTTTTGGGCATGGTGAATCACTATCACCGGTTCCTGCCTCACGCCGTCGAAACTTTAGCGCCCATCAATGACCTACTAAAGCCCAAGCGCAAAGGCACATCAACTGTGGTAGCTTGGACACCTGAGGCAAAGGAAGCGAACATGCTCATAAAAATTCAACTTGTTAAATATACCGCTTTGAAATTCCCAGCAGCATCAGCGCAGTTATCAGTTGCAGTAGATGCGTCAGTGACAGCGGCAGGAGCGGCCTTGCAACAAGCGGTAGATGGAAAGGTAGAACCTTTTGCATTCTTTAGCAAGCGGTTCACCGCAATTGAGATTAAATACTCCTAACGTTCTCCCGAGAGCTACTTGCAGCGTACCTTGCAATAAAGCACTTCAAATATGCGCTTCAAATAACACAGTTTTGTCTCTACACCAATCAATAGCCCGTAACAAAGGCGATTCAAGCTTCAAATTTGGACAGGCACTTCCCTCGCGAGACGAGGCATCCGTCCTACAATCTTGAGTTCACATCGGACGTGCCATACATCTACGGAAGAGATAATGTGGTAGTGGATGCGCTCAGTAGAACCAATGCGATAAATGTGGTCTAGGACCCAGCAATAACACCCGAAGAACTTGCCAACGCTTACCTCCACGATGAGGAACTAAAATCCATGGTCGACGAGCAATTCGAGGCGTTTCAAAACGGCGAAGCATACCAATACAAACTAAATTGCAGGAATGGTATCGCCTATGAATTTTCACTGCCACAGCCACGACCGTTCATACCGAAATCAATGCGCGAGCGGTACAGAAGCTAGCTCAGCACGACCTTGCTTATCCCGGTATCAGGCGAGCTGTCCAAATGATTAAGGCCAAGACGTTTTGGCCAAACATGAACAAAATCATTCGCAAACAAGCTCAAATGTGTCATAGATGTCAGTCGGCCACAATAACTCGCCACAGTAAGGCACCTCTTCAACATTTTGCAGCAGTCTCAGATTACTTCAAATCGGTCCACATGGACATCGTCGGTCCTCTTCCGTACAGCAATGGTTTTAGCTACATCCCAACCATAATTGATAGTTACAGCAGATGGCCCGATGCAATTCCGATAGTGGACACGACTGCAGAAACCGTAGCCAAAGCGTTCCTAATGAACTGGGTTGCCCGCTACGGGGTACCCGGAACATTGACGACTGACTGGTGGAAATGAGGCCCAAATCAATCAATCAATTGACGACTGACAGAAGGGCAAATTTCGAAGGGGAATGGATAACTACTTTATGTAAGCTACTCGGTATCCGAAAAATACGAACAACGTCGTACCATCCATAAGCAAACGGAATCATCGAAAAATTCCATAGAACCCTCAAATCAAGCCTCAAGTGCCAAAAAAATCCGCAAGATTGGCACACAAACCTACCTCTAGTTATGTTAGGTCTGCGCACAGCCCCGAAGACAGAGCTCGACTGCTCTGTTGCTGAAATGCTGTACGAGAGCCCACTGCGTGGACCAGGGGACCTTGTAGACTCCTCGAACCATACCGAATGGCCACCCAACAAATACGCGACAAAATTACGCAACGTCATGGCACGCTTAAAATTCCATGCTCCAAAATGGACCCGAATCAAGGGCAAAATTGACCCAGCGCTCCACACATGCATGCAAGCATATATCAGGGTTGACTCGGTACAGCGGCTATTAACCAGACCTTATGAAGGTCCATTCCGCATAGCAAAACGAGGCGCATAAGTATTAAACTGAATCCGTAACAATAAATTAGGAATTGTCGCCGTAGGCAGACTAAAGGCAGCGATAATGTTACTTGAGACTGCAGAGGACAGCTCCAGTGCAACTTCAACACAAAATTAATTCCCCACGTGCACACCTGTGACGCTTCATAGAGTGCGCTTCAGTGAACAGTTGGCGCTTGCAGACTCATAGCCACCAACGCAGCATGACCTTAGCGCGGCAAACAACCCCAGTCAGAACATGAGTCACCACCAGGAGTGGACGACACATCAAACCCCCCGCACGATACCGCTGACAGCCAAAAAAGAGGGGGAATTTCACTAAGAAGAGGGCAGTGTAAGGGCTCGCGAAGTCGAGTTCTGCATTGCTCTCCCTCACATCAACTATCGTACAATTCACTTCCTGTAAATAATGTATTTTCTTTCAAGATTAAGGTATTATATTTTAGACCATTGCATTAACTCCCATCGGAGATGTGTCGTAGAAGCAGTGTTTCTTCTGGCTGAGGGAATCTCTCCGCACGTCAACTTGCCATCAAACAGTGCGAGACTCTAGCTCAAAGTTCCCGGCGTATACTGCAAGGAACCATCCAGCAACAAGGATTTTTGACGCCGGCTAATCAGCGCCAAGTGCGGCAACAAGGAGTGGACGCCAGTCAATCACCACCTGGGAAGCTGCACAGGGATCTTAAAATTCTATGTTCGGGATTAAATGAGAGTTCATTTAAATTAAGAATTACACAAAATTTACAGTAATAGTTTTTGCCCGTCATTAGTCTTAGTTAAAAAGAGCAACAACTAGACAGTTTAAAATGTAGGGAGATAAGTTTTGCATTAGAAATAGAGAAATATTGGCACAGCCACATCAGCAGTCTGCCCCGTCTGGTTGTAGTCAACCACGTGTCGGCACGGCCAGAGGCTCAGGCCAGACCTCAGGCCAAACCTTACTCAGCCTCCATCAGAAGCAGCAACAAGTTGTACTGAAGGTAATTTTCCCACGTTCCAGTGAGAAAGCACAGCACTCATAGTTTTTGCTCGACCAGTGCCATTGGTCGTTTATTAACCGAGTTAGTTTTTTGCTCGATCAGTGTCGTTAATCGTTTTGTTTAGCTGAGTTTAGTTTAAAAGGCATTCTATAAGTTCTACAACAATCGTAAGTACATGTTGTGATATTCCCATTCTCTGTCTCCAGAAATCACTGCTAGCCGCTACCAACAACCTGCCTGGCCCCCTTCATTCAAGACCGCGTGGCCCACGATACAGGCCAGCGTCGGGGCAGGAATGAACTATTATTTGCTTTGATTAACGCGTGGTGATAATGATTTCACCCATATTTTGTTTAGTCGTGATTACATTTATCGAATGCTAATTTTATAACGTAATCAGTCACCATGTTCACTGCTTTCTTCTATTAAAATTACTATTTGGATCCTTCATGTGGTACTACAATTTTGAATTGCATTAGATCAGATCTTACCAATAAACGTAATTCACACAGGAATTCTCTCGTAATTCCACCTCCTGTGGTCAAGCATTAAGGACATTTTCCCGGAAAAGACAACCATAAAGGCTAAGCCCTTAAACTGTAACAATGCCTGCACCTGGGGATGAGAAGGGGCCGCTGTAAAAATATTTGCATTTAATAGCTTAACGAATGTATTATTAGCATTCCTCTTGATTGTTCCCCTTGATTTTAGTCTGATGTGTTTATTCAGACAAGGGTAACCGAAATAAAATAGGTAGAAACCGTAGTCAGTGATGCAACTATTGTAACGAACTAGGTAAAACCACTTAACTGAATAGTGAATTCTTTTCAGTTAACAAGAGCAGAAATAACAAGACCTGAAGTCTTAACAAGCCTTCATATCATTCCATAACCAAACTTCATATCATTACCAGACTTTTTATCATAACCAGACTTCATATCATAAAAAGTTTTCATATCATAACAAGACTTCATATCATAACAAGACTTCATATCATAACAAGACTTCATATCATACCAAGGCTTCGTATCATAACAAGACTTCATATCTTAACAAGACTTCATATCATAACAAGACTTCATATCAAGACAAGACTTCATACCATAACAATACTTCATATCATAACAAGACTCCATATCATTACCAAATTTATCATAACCAGACTTCATATCATAACAAGGCTTCATGTCAGAACAAGACTTCATATCATAACGAGATTTCATATCATAACAAGACTTCATATCATAACAAGACTTCATATCATAACAAGACTTCATATCATAACAAGACTTCATATCATAACAAGACTTCATATCATAACAAGACTTCATATCATGACAAGACTTCAAATCATGACAAGACTTCATATCATAACCAAACTCCATATCATAACCAGACTTCATATCATAAAGAGACGTCATATCATAAAGAGACTTCATATCATCACAATACTTCTTATCATAACGAGACTTCATACTATAAAATAATTGGGTGGTTTCCATTCTTCTCTCCAGTTAAACTTCATTCCTTTCACCTGAAACGTATCCGGCTTGACCTAATTTACATTAAACTTACTCATTCGATACTGCACCCCTTCCAGTAACCCAGTCCAGCGCCCAACGCGTAGTTCCCCACGCCCTCATCACCTGTGGTCTTGCAGAGCCAGCCCTCTGTCTGGGGCCCTCGTAGGCGCTCAAGGTAGCCATTAGCCACCAAGCACCGCGGCGTGTCGTAACAGTAGACAGACGCCCTCTCACTCGCCGTTCGCATGGTGCAGAAAAATTCGGAGTTGACTGTCATCTCCAAATAGGACCCCTCCAAGAGCGAAGCTATGTCCACGGGCACCGCACGCCAGAGCCCAGTAAAGGCGCTGGCCATGTTCACGAATATCGCGGTGACTAGCAGTGCTGGTGATGAAGCGACCAAACGCATTGTGTAGGGCAGCCCTTCATGTGCATTTACTCGAAAATCGTCTGTAAAATAGTGAAATTTGGCACTGGAATATTAATTTTTAATAAATGTACAGGTACAGACACTAGGCCGAAATCCTCCAGCAAGGGGGTGGGCGACGGCAAGGCGCACCTCACACTCTCATACACTCACACTCGCACACCTTAGCTATATAGATAGATCATAATGTGAATGGATGTTATCCCGCCCTAGGCGTCTCGTTGAGAAACTGGATGGTCGTTGGTAAGGGGTGCCGGTCACAAGAACGCAGCAGGAGTATACGAGTTCCCGCTGTCGGGAACCGGCCTCTGACACTAATATGTGACCTCACTCCTACCCCGAAGTGTGTGTTGCGGTCTCCTGACTGGACCCTGTAGCACCAAAGGATTTAGTTTGTTTGTGTATGAATGTATGAGAGGAGTGCGAGGTGCGCCTTTCTGTCGGCCACTCCCATTCTATGGTATTAGGCGTATTGTTTGTACCTGTATAATTGAGTAAACACCACCGAAACTGGGATGATCCTCCCTGAAGGCTCCATTTATGTGACAACGCTGAGAATCGCACGCAAGGATAGAAATTGTGCAGGATGTAGTCTTAAAGGCTGTCTGTGCGATAACCTGCCTCGAGTGGCGGAGCACCAATATGGAAATATAAATGCTTCCCTGTATATTCGTGATGTTGATGGAAGTTCCGCTCTGAGTCCATCACTATCAATTCAATGTATTCTAAGCATCAATGAGAAATGCCTGTACAGTATTCAAAGTGAATATTAATTTCATAAAAAGATAATAATTTTAATCAATTGATTTCGGGCTATCGTTGTTTTACATTATTTGTGTGAGCATTTATCTTTTATCGCCTGAAGACCCAATGCCTGTTGGTCTCCTTGCCATCTCGTCAGGAGCTTTGATCCTTGCTCAACCTAGTAACCCTACCACTGGGCCAGCGCTGACATCTTGTTATCTCGTCAGGAGCTGTGATCCTTGCTCAACCTAGTAACCCTACCACTGGGCCAGCGCTGACATCTTGTTATCTCGTCGGGAGCTTTGATCCTTGCTCAACCTAGTAACCCTACCACTGGGCCAGAGCTGACAATTTGTTATCTCGTCGGGAGCTTTGATCCTTGCTCAACCTAGTAACCCTACCACTGTGCCAGCGCTGACATCTTGTTATCTCGTCTGGAGCTGTGATCCTTGCTCAACCTAGTAACCCTACCACTGGGCCAGCGCTGACATCTTGTTATCTCGCCGGGAGCTTTGATCCTTGCTCAACCTAGTAACCCTACCACTGGGCCAGCGCTGACATCTTGTTGTCTCTCTTCGTGTTTTAGCATCTAGCTTATGCCGGCTCTTCACCGGCCTGGCCACCTCGTGTAGTAGCATCTAGCTTATGCCGGCTCTTCACCGGTCTGGCCACTCGTGTAGTAGCATCTAGCTTATGCTGGCTCTTCACCGGTCCGGCCACTCGTGTTGTAGCATCTAGCTTATGCTGGATCTTCACCGGTCTGGCCATTCGTGTTTTGGTTCAGGTCTTTCACACAAATGGGGCCAAAGTGGTCACATGATCTTCCAAAGTGTGAAATTTATTTAGCTACTAATCGTAATTGTTATTGTGTGGAATATTAATTTGATTTATGGGATACGTCTTCATATTTTAGCAATTGGTATTGTTCCGTGAAAAGACTCCTCTCTTTCAACAGTGGCTGACTCAACTGCCAACTCCGCCCACTCGGTCCCAACATTTTTCTAACAATCCGCAAGAATTCCTTACCCAGACTACAGCGTATATTTTCGTAATATATATGAGTGTACTTTGAGTGCACGAGAGCGTAAGGTGACTCTTGCCGTAGACCATCCACCTTCCTGGGGGGATTCGGCCTAGTGTCTGTATCTGTATGAGTGTAGTCCACCCCAGCGTGATGTGTCTGATCATGTTGGGGTGCCCACAAAGACAGTGCAAGCCAAAACATACATATTGACACATTCTAGTTGCTTCCAGGTGTAGGCTACCCCTGTTGGGGATGAGCAAGAGGGGAAAATAATGTTAAAACGGACTTTGAGTCTACTGACACTCATAGCAGTATATAAATTAAGAATGGGTCACTAAAAGGGACCCACCAAAACTGGAATGTCCTCCGCATGTCTCAACCTCAATTAATTGACCCAAAAATATCTCTCGGGCATTTGAAGAGCTTGAGAGACCTTCCCAGTACTCAAGCTAGAGTGTTGCTCTGCCCCCTCCCCCTCCCCCTTCGAGTAATGGAATTTCAATCATGAAGAGCATCCTCAGAATCGTCTGGTCTGCAGGACGGACAAGTGTTGTATAATCACCCCAGTGTAGGGGGAGTGACCGTCCTGCAACTGCGAGTTATAGTGAAACTTAGTAACTTAGTACCGGAATCTAGGGATTAAAAATGTGTTTAGGTATAATGACGGTGGAAAAGAAACAGAAATTTCACAAGAGGCATCAATTTGTTACGCGTTGTTGGTAAGCTGGACGGGAGAGTGCTAATCAAGGCGATTAGAGACAGTACATATGGCACAATTGGTGAGGAACAGTGTGGCTTCCGGGGTGGTAGAGTGTGCACCGATCAAATTTTGTCAGTGAGACGAGTCTGAGAGAGATACCTTGCGAAGGGAAAGGACATGTTCTGGGCCTTCATGGATCTGGAAAAGGCATACGACAGGGTCTAACTTGAAGTGTTGTGGAGAGTTCTGCGTGTGTATTGAGTGGTCGAAAAATTGTTGCAAGCGGTTCAGAGTTTCTATGTTGATAGCAGGGCATGTGGGAGAGCGGGGAGCCAGGTGTGTGCTGGATTCACAGTGAGAGTGGGACCGAGACGAGGCTTCGTTATGTTTCCCTGGCTGTTTAATCTCTTCAAGGATGGAGTGGTCTGGGAGGTAAACGCGAGTGTAGTGGGCCCTGGCTTAGAGCTGATGGGAGTGGCCAGGGCGGTAAACGCGAGTGTAATGAATGGGTCGGGGCTTAGAGCTGTTGGGAGCGAGTGGGCGGAGTTGGCAGTTGAGTCAGTTACTGTTGCGGATTATTTGGCACTGGTGGCGGATTCGGAGAAGTTGTGTAGGCTAGTGTTGGAGTTTGTGTAGCGTGTGAGATGATGAAGCTGCGAGTTAACGTGGGTTGAAGTAATGAGTTCGAGGAATGTCGAATCGAGCAGAATTAGTGTACTCCAAAATGGAGAGTTTTTGTAGGAAGTTCAGTGTTTTAAGTACCTGGTCCCTCATGGAGAGAAGACCGAACTAGTGGAAACTGAGGTAAAGTCGCGAGTAAAGGAAAGTTGTAAAGTGCTATGTGCACTGAAGATGGTAACGAGCTGAGGGACTATGGACACGGAAGCAAAGAGAGTTGTACGATGGGGTAGTTGCGCCAACTGTGCTCTACAAAGCTGAGACTTGGGGGGGGGGGGCAGGGGAGCATAAGAGACAAGAAGATTGGATGTTTTTGAGATCAAATGATATGACGCTAAGAGATAGGATCAATACAAATTTTGTTGTTTAAATAAGAACGAGGATTGCGAAGAAGTTGGAGGACAGAGTAGATTTACGTGTTCTGGCAGTATGCGGGAACATGGTGAGAATGGATTGAAGGAAATTGGTGAAAAGGTGATAAAATCAGAGGTGAGTGGACGTAGGCTAGAGGTAGACCAAAGTTTCGGTGGATGGATGGCGTTAGGAAGGAGAGTGTGCAATGGATATGCGTGAGTGGAGATAGTTGTGAATAGATGAGTTTTGATGCTGTTTTGATGCTGTCCATCTCGTTGCGTCTCATTGAGCAACGAGATGGTCGTTGGTGGGGGAGAGCAGGTAACTATGGATCAGCAGGGAGAAACAAGTTACACTGTCTGGCCCTGCTGCTGACCCTAATTTTGGACCCCACTCCTGACCCGAAATGTGTGTTGCGGGGTCTCCTGGCCGGACCCTTTAGAGCCAAAGGGCTAAGTTTGTGTGCGTGAGAGTGTATGAAAGGAGCGTGAGGTGCGCCCTGACGTCAGTTGCCCTCCTTTCTGGAAGATTCGGCCTAGTGTCTGCATCTATCTGGATTGTAACTATATGTAACTACGCTTATGTTCTCCTCACGATTGTTTTAGTACTATCATTATTTTTTTTAAGGACATAGTTGATCACATTCATTACCATGGGTTGGTAGTAAGATTATTTGCTAATACTTATACCAAGAGATAACCATATGTAATTAAGCTTACTTCTTACTTCTGAAGATACTACTGTGAGTGCGCCTGACGACTAGCAGCACTTCCTGGGATAACATCCCAACCATTGTAGTTGAAGCAATCTCTGAAGTTGTCTCATCTCATCAATAAGACCCCTTTTTCTGCAGAGAATTTACTGGAAATGTTAATGATTTATTCAACAGAGGAAAAATCACTGTTGAAACTTTCCTGTACCTCAGCATCATATGAACTCAGAAATTTGGGTAGCGAAAGTCCGACATTACGAAGTTTGTTTTATTAACACTGATTGAATATAAAGTTATCTCCATATAAAACCCTAGAGATATGGAATGAACAATAGTCTCTCATAACGCTTGATTTAGGAGTACCGGAAGGGTCGATCCTTGGACCTCTGCTCTTCCTTGCCTTTAATAATGACATTGTAAACACCATCGACAGGTTGACCTTTGTTCTTTTTTTGCGGATGATATAAGTGTTTTCCATATTTGAAAATTCTGCTGATACTATTACCAATATGAATAAATCTTGCTTCAAATCTAACACCTGACGCTAAATCTCAACAAGACGCAGGTTGAGGAATTTTCCGGAAGGAAAATACTCATTCCTAACTCACAGGTCAGAAGGAAAGGTCAACTGGGTGTAGTGTAATACAAACAAAGTTTATGGGTGTAATAGTAGACGTGAGACTTGACTGGAAAGATCACTTTTCTTTTGTTGCTGAGAAATTAACCAAATCGTGTTTCATCCTTCAAGAATCCAAAATTGTCTAACAGCTTCTACCATTTATGACTTACTGTATAAACCCTTTATGACTTATTGTATAAACGTGTATGCTTCTACCTACAAAGTAAACCTAAGACCTATCTTTCTAAGCCTAAAGCATGCACCCGTGCGTACATTTGACACTCGCCTCGTAAAGAACATTGACTTTACACAGTAGTAAACCTAACTCTAATCTCATAAACAAATTGCTTATAACTTGATGCAGAACTAATCGCCGGTTTGACGTTCGAAAATCAGATGAACGCTGACTCCAGCGCGTTATAAAGCATCGTCACTCTAATCTAATCTAATTTAGTCTAAGGCGCGTCATTAGAACATGATCTCAGTCTCTCAGACATAACCTCACTTTGCCTCTCTTCTGTCAATAGAATATTCTTACAGTGTTGGTTGGATGGAAGATTATTCATTTTATAGATTATTAACACTTTATTTTAGTTTCTTAGTATGTCTTATTTTGAGGGTTTTATTATTCATCTGTGACCTTTTTTCATGACGATGAAGTTTTGCAATGGTTATTATATATCGAGGCTGGTTGAGACTAGGTGACCCGGGGAAGGAGGGGTACTCGTGGGACTCGCGGGACTCGGGAGACCCGTGGATTTCGGGAACCCGGGGTTTCGGGAACCCGGGGTTTCGGGAACCCGGGGTTTTGGGAACCCTGATGATTAGTGGGGGGCCCACTTGGACCCATCTGGGGCCCTTTGGAACACCCTTCAGACCCGTTGTGTCCCTAAACTTTGGGACCCTCTTGAGGCCACTCTGAACTCTGGGATTTATGCTTCCCCTTCCCAACGCTGTACAACTTTGACACATAAAAATGTAAGAATGTGAAATGCTTGAGTAGAACAATTAGCTACAGTCCACGGATTACTGGCACAGAGGGTGTGAGCCGCGTCGAGGCTGGTTGAGGTGCGTCGAAGTCAGTCGAAACATATTGAGACAAGTCGAGTTGGGTGCGACGAGCCGAGACTGGCCGAAATGATTCGAGACAAGCCGAGATGAGCTGAGACGAGTAGACTCGAGGGACCCGGGGAGCTCGGGGGACCCGGGGGACTTGGGTTACCCTCCGGGGCTCATCGGGCTCTTTTAGGACCCAAGGGACCTCTGCCCCCCCTTCTCCCCAAACCGCTCACACCCTGAAATGCTTGAGTAGGAAATTTATTTATGAAAGTTCACAGGATTACCGGCGCAGAGGAGGAGGGCTGCATCAAGGCTGGTCGAGGTCCGTCGAGATCAGTCGAAACATGTCGAGACAAGTCGAGTTGGGTGCGACGAGTCTAGCTGACCGAAATGAGTCGAGACAAGCCGAGATGAGCTGAGACGAGGGGACTCGAGGGACCTGGGGAGCTTGGGGTACCCATCGGGCTCTTTTGGGACTCGATGGACCTCTGCCTTCCCCCGTTCTATCCCCTTAAACAATAAGTGTGATGTAAATAATCTGAGATTTTTTTTCAGCTCATGATGAACCAACACTTTCTTTCCTCTTCATAATCCACAATTTTGACATCAAAAATGGTGCTGGTATGTTTGTACAAGAGTTCTGTCTGTGATTTTGTGATTGAGTGTTTTTCAGTATGCGCTCGCTCACGC
The DNA here is from genome assembly GCA_016164225.1 of Gammarus roeselii. NCBI lineage: Eukaryota > Metazoa > Arthropoda > Malacostraca > Amphipoda > Gammaridae > Gammarus > Gammarus roeselii. Next base: position 12,387 of record SDVV010016078.1, read on the forward strand.
GTGCGCGGACCATATGTAATTTCTTTTGTTTCCTTTACCGCGTACCTATAAACCTTGTGATGCTTTGCGGTCGGAGTTGATCTGAACTGTGAAGCCGATGACCTTGTACCAATTTTGACGATACTATCTGTGCGCACTGGCGTGCGTACAAATACTCTTGAGGTTCTGAGTGGTTGGAGGCGGGGATTCATTTCGTCGGAGTCTTTATAAAGGAATTTTGCTGTAGCCGAACTAGACCGCGTAGCTGTGAACATTTTGTTGCGTTGCCGTCGGAGCTTTCTTTCTCCGTGTGGCCGTAAACCTTGTACCAATCTCGACGATGCGACCTGTGCGCGGTGGCGTGCATACATATTACTCGTGAAGTTCTAAATGATTGAAAGCGGAGATCCGTTTCGTCTAAACGTCAGACACGACTCAAATTTTCAAAATGTTCTAACTTTGACAAAGTTGTTTTTCTCGCACGCAGAGGCGTGCGAGCCTACTGGAATTCATGATCGTCGAACTCAACGGGGAGCCTGTTATGACTTACGTTGAGGCTCCGGTGGAAATGAGGCCCAAATCAAATCATTGAACGTGAAATTTGATTTAATATTGATTTTTGTAACGGTAGGTATACTTGGACCAAGCTTCTTACACAGTTCTAGAAATTATATTTCCATTATTTCAATGTCAGTGGATCTTACTTGTTAACCATTTTTTTTAGCTATCAGTAGTTCAACGAAACGTTTTATCCTGTCCTGGCATATTGAACGATAGAGAAATTGCCAATGTTCGCCCACAATATCCATGGATTGGTGGAATATTATTGTTAATTTATTTACCACACTACCCATATTTAGCAGTTTGTGTTGGGTGTATTCAAGAATTGAATGTTGGCGTTTGAACAGCTCACACTGACAAAGAATTGATACATATTATCAGTGAATTGTGATATTTTTATAACTGTTCAACCTGTCTTCATACCCAAAAATAATCCAAAGATATTTCTTAATTAAATCCAATCAAAGACTTCAGATTTACCCGATGGAGAGTTGGGCCTCCAATGTTTTCTTAACCTAAACCTTGACTTGGATTGATCTCGTTCTTGCACCCCCGCCGCTCGCCCTCTAACCGATACCTCGGGAGTCGTTACTGCTCACAACAATGCCTATGAAGTGGCCCCTAGCCTCTGACTGAGACCAGACCTAGGCCACTTTCTCTTAACACCCTGTCAGGCCTGGTGGCTCTGCCTTTAGCCTACCGGACCTGAGGTTACTTTCGCGTTTGAGGCAGGACTCTCACAGTGTTAGGCGTGCCAATAGCTTTTCGACCAGTAAAGAACTCTTGCGGATTTCTTAAGCACAGTCACTGACCTTTTTCCTCACTGACCTTTTTTCCTATTAATTTCTGTGCAATTCCGTCGCCACTTCTTCTTCCCGTCCACCATCGAGCACCCCTAGGCATTTGTGAGGTTCAGGGGCCGCACGGAGTCGATGCCTAACCGGGATGGAGGTGAGGGGAGGGGGGGTGAACACCTCATTTCTTTTGAAACCCTCCTTTCCTTTCCTCCATCATTATGAATTTACTTAACTCTTATTTACCACACTTGCATCCTACGATTAGTTCTAATTTTCTCTAACTTATCTCAGTCCCCCCTTCATCACTTTCCAGTAGTATATAACGGTGCGAATATGCTTTTAGTGAAGGAATAAGATAGGGCTTAATTAGCGGTGGGGCAGGGGTTGGCCGGAGTCAGATGGCAGCACCGGAACTGGTTTGGCGCGTGAGTCAGCTAACGGGCGGGGGAGCGGAAGGGGGGACGGAAGGGGAAACGGCGTGCTGGTAGCCAGGCTTGCGGCCTAGATTGGCCAGATGTTATGTTCTGAACATTAACCATTTTATTGTATTTCTGATATTTATTGTATTTATACATGTTTTTTCTACTTAAGATGGTTGTATTGGGGAAATATTGGTCACTCACT
>SDVV010016079.1:0-14347 GCA_016164225.1 Gammarus roeselii
TATATAATGATAAACGAAGAAAACACAAAATATCCCAATCCAACCGCTAAGAACCCACCAACCAACCTTAGAATGAGTCAAATATACCCCAAATAGATAAGAATACAAACATAGATGTTCAGAAAAATACATAGAATCATTAAACCAGACATGAACGAATAATGATATAAACTCAAACATAGCAAACATGCCACGGGAATTACTGTTAAGACAAAGAACAGATTAGAGCAGTCTCACCTGACGAACATTCCAGAGACGAACTGAACATTTGCCTAGGGGCCCCCACCCGCACCCCACCCCTCCAGAAATGTGTTATAACAATATTTATACCAGCAACGAAAACATATATATATCGAATAATAGTAAGGAAGTAGGTATGCCCTAATACAGACATCTAAAGGAAAAAAAATGCATAAATACAATTGAGATTAATAATTCATTTAAATTAAAATGTTCAAACATAAAACCTTTTCAACATATATCCGAAAGCCGTCCGTCCGTCCGCCCCCTTCCACCCCTCTTCGCGTCGCCCGCCTCCCTTATCAGTGACTCCGGCCACATCCGGCCGCGCGCCTGACTCCGTTTGGGCGTTTTCGTCATATCTATATTCTGGGCATCATCGTATCCCCTATATTTTGGGCGTTTTTGTACCTATATAAGCTACTAACAGCAACAATCTAGTAACAGCTGCAGCACCACCACCATCAGTAACAATACAATGATAAGAGCAGCAACAAAGATCAACAGCAAAAACATCAACAAAATAAAAACAGCTTGTCACAACAACTGTAACAACGAAGGGTATTGCAGTTGGTGAATGTAGGGGAGAATAAAAACAGAAAGACAGCAACTGCAGTTGCAACAATATATCAAAACTGCAACAGTAGAAACTAACAACACAAAAGAAGCAGAAAACTATAAACAACAGTTATACAGCATCATCATCAACAACAAAAACAACAGCAATTACAGCAGTAACAGCTCAGAACTCCTATAAAGTAATAAAAAGTTGTCACGGGGGATACTGCCCCCTCCCCTCTCTATGCCCCTCCTCCACCATTTCTAATATCAGCTTCTCGGCTGGCTTGTGCCTCTTCCTCATTCGCCTGCGGGCGGACTCTTCTTAGTCGATAGCGTCACGCCGAGAGTTTTTATTGTGTGCACTCAGCACAGCTTCCATCAAAAGTAACGTAATCACATTGCAGCTCGAATAAACTTTTCATTACACTTACACTTACACTTACTTACACTTACACTTACACTTACAAGTTGGCGCGTTTTCGTAGTCGAAGGCTTTTCCACTGGTGTGATATTGAGTTTGAACGCTTTCAAGATGAAACGCTCACAAGATAAACGCTCTACGTTAAACACTTTTAAGTTCAACGCTTTCAAGCTAAACGCTTTCAAGTTAAACGCTTTCAAGTAAAGTGCTGGCAAGGTTTTCGCTTTCAGGTTATGATAACGCTCCCACAATAAAAGTTCTCAGGTTAAATGTTCTCAAGTTTAAACGCTCACTAGTTGCAAAGCTCCCAAATTAAAGGGCTTCCAAATGACGACACTTTCAAGCCGCCCCACTTTAATGTCGCTCCTCTTTCATCCCACCACATTTCTAAGTCCCCTCGAAAAATCCGCCGGTTATTAGGCATAAATCATGATTATTTCTAGCTCGGGGATTCTGCTTCAATGCTCTTGTAATTCGGATAGCGTCTGTCCTGAGCAATCAAAGAAGCTCCAATTTGTTGGGATTGAAATGAGATACGGAACTTTGGTGCAAAGTTTCCAAACTCATTTGAGATTAACTAAGCCAAATGTAACGAAGAAGAATAGCATGGAAAAACAAAAGCGATTTGAGAAGAGTAGACCGTGACTGCGATAACAAAAAAAAACGAATATTCTCTGACAAGAACACTCATCTTAAAAAGTTATAATGGGAGAAATTTAACATGGCACATATGTATCCAAAGCTGAACTTGCTGCTATATACCGAGCTGTATAAATGTTGTTACATTATACAGACAAATAGTCGAGTTGTAGAAATGATGCAGTAGACAAATTATTCCAAGCCCTTACTTGGGCATCAAAGCCATACATCAAACCTAAAACCCATTTATAATTCCATGACAGCTGCCATAGAGTAAATAGATTTGCGGATAGCGAAATACATTTAAATACAAGATATGTTTCACCTTGAAGGTCGTGGCATAAATTGCATAAAATATAGTTTAGACAAATTTTAGGAGATAATATGGACGTGTCTGTGGTTATTAGAGGGATTTGTGAGTTTAAGCTGGCGTCCTTGACGATGAGGAGGGCGATGGGCCTTCTGTAGCTCTTTTTATACATGCGATCAGCAAACCGACCGGAAACATAAACGGCCCCACTACCAAACCTTGTTACCACACCTATCACCCATCAACAATTACCGACTGTAATACTTACAATACAACTCCCAGTTACAGCTACCCTGATTCCACAATACAGAACCATGAAAGAGTCTCATCAATAACCCACTGCTAACCCCAGTTACCATGAGCCCACTATACTGGGCACAGTATAAATGGTTCCACAAATCAACTAGGACGGCCTCATTCACCTTAACCCCGCTCTCTGCCACAGTTGGCATCGTTCACCTTAACCCCGCTCTCAGCCACACTTGGCCCAATTCACCTTAACCCCGCTCTGTCACAATTGGCATCGTTCACCTTAACCCCGCTCTCTGCCACACTTGGCCTCATTCACCTTAACCCCGCTCTCTGCCACACTTGGCCTCATTAACCTTAGCCCCACTCTCCGCCACAATGGGCCTCGTTCACATTAACCCCGCTCTTTGCCACACTTGGCCTCATTCACCTTAACCCCGCTCTCTGCCACACTTGGCCTCATTCACCTAAACCCCGCTCTCTGTCACAATTGGAATCGTTCACCTTAACCCCGCTCTCTGTCACAATTGGCATCGTTCACCTTAACCCCGCTCTCTGCCACACTTGGCCTCATTCACCTTAACCCCGCTCTCTGCCACATTTGGCCTCATTCACCTTAACCCCGCTCTCTGCCACACTTAGCCTCATTCACCTTAACCCCGCTCTCTGCCACAATTGGCCTCATTCACCTCAACCCCGTTCTCTGCCACAATTGGCCTCGTTCACCTTAGCCCGCTCTCTGCCACAATTGGTATATTCCACCTCAACCCCGCTCTATGCCATTTTGGCATCATTTACATTAACCCCACTCTCTGCTACACTTGGCCTCATTCATCTCAACCCCGCTCTTTGCCTCTCTGCCACAAATGTCCTAGTTCACCTTGACCCCGCTCTCTGCCACAATTGGCCTCATTCACCTTAGCCTGCTCTCTGTCACAATTGGCCTCATTCACCCTAGCCCCGCTCTCTGCCGCAATTGGCCTCATCCACATTAACCCCGCTCTATGCCACACTTGGCCTCATTCACCTTAACTTCGCTCTCTGCCACACTTGGCCTCATTCACCTTAACTTCGCTCTCTGCCACACTTGGCCTCATTCACCTTAACCCCGCTCTGTCAAAATTGGCATCGTTTACCTTAACCCCGCTCTCTGCCACACTTGGCCTCATTCACCTTCACCCTGCTCTCTGCCACAATGAGCCTCATTCACATTAACCCCGCTCTATGCCACAGTTGGCCTCATTCACCTTAACCCCGCTCTTTGACACAATTGGCATCATTCACCTTAACCCCGCTCTCTGCCGCAATTGTCTTCTTTCACCTTAACTCTGCTCTCTGCCAGAATTGGCCTCATTCACCTTAACCCCGCTCTCTGCCACAGTTGGCATCATTTACCTTAACCCCGCTCTCAGCCACAATTAGCCTCATTCACCTTAGGCCCGTTCTCTGCTACAATTGGCATCATTCACCTCAACACAGCTCTCTGCCACAATTGGCCTCATTCACCTCAACCCCGCTCTCTGCCACAATTGGCCTCATTCACCTCAACCCCGCTCTCAGCCACAATTGACATAATTCACCTCAACCCCGCTCTCTGCCACAAGTGGCCTCATTCACCTCAACCCCGCTCTCTGCCACAATTGGCATAATTCACCTCAACCCCGCTCTCTGCCCCCATTGGCATAATTCTAGAAACCCACGGCAACGTAATAGGCAAGGAAATAATATCTGAATTCCTCGCGAGGCGAGTAGTCTCCAGATTCCAAGAAAACAGGAAACTTTTCCTAATCACCCAACCTCCAGTCTCCATCCCCGTCTCCCGAGAACCGTCATTAGGGCTGGAGAGCAATAAATACTTCTGACCCCTGCAATGGGAGCAGGGGGCTAATTAGCGTCGAGGTTATTCATCTCGCCTTCCAGTCGACGAGTCGAAGATGAGGAAGAGCAAGTCTTCCTTGGATGCTTCAGATTGAGTGATAAGCTACGGATTATTTTAATTAAAATTATGATAAATATCAAAACTAATATTATTGCTGTAAATAATAATAGAAGCCGCAATATTCAAAGTATTATTAATACTCCAAATGGAATTAGTAATAGTATTGATATTATTATTATTTATAAATGTTAAAATAATCATCAATATTAATATCTGGGGTCTGACACTCGGAAAGGTGATGTCGACTGAACAATGATGTCGACTGAACAGTGATGTCGACTGAACAGTGACGTCGACTGAACAGTGACGTCGACTGAACAGTGACGTCGACTGAACAGTAATGTCGACTGAACAGTGATGTTGACTGAACAGTGATGTCGACTGATCAGTGATGTCGACTGAGCGGTGATGTCGATCAAACAGTGATGTCGACTGAACAGTGATGTCGAATGAACAGTGATGTCGATTGAACAGTGATGGCAACTCAACAGTGATGTCGACTGAACAGTGATGGCAACTCAACAGTGATGTCGACTGAACAGTGAAGGCAGCTCAACAGTGATGGCAACTCAACAATTATGGCAACTCAACAGTGATGGCAACTCAACAGTGATGGCAGCTCAACAGTCATGTCGACTGAACAGTGATGACAACTCAACAGTGATGTCGACTGAGCGGTGGTGTCGACTGAACAGTGATGTCGACTGAACAGTGATGTCGACTGAACAGTGATGGCAACTCAACAGTGATGTCGACTCAACAGTGATGTCAACTCAACAGTGATGGCATTTAACAGTGATGACAACTCAACATTGATGACAACTCAACAGTGATGGCAGCTCAACAGTGATGGCAACTCAACAGTGATGGCAACTCAACAGTGATGGCAACTCAACAGTGATGTTCACGCAACAGTAATGGCAACTTAACAGTAATGCCAACTCAACTGTGATGCCAACTCAACAGTGATGGCAACTTAACAGTGATGGCAACTCAGCAGTGATGGCAACTCAGCAGTGATGTCAAATCAACAGTGATGGCAACGTGACAGTGATGGCAACTCAACAAAAATGGCAACCCAACAGTGATGTCGACTGCGCGGTGATGTCGACTGAACAGTGATGACAACTCAAAAGTGATGTCGACTGAACAGTGACGTCGACTGAACAGTGACGTCGACTGAACAGTGACGTCGACTGAACAGTGACGTCGACTGAACAGTGACGTCGACTGAACAGTGACGTCGACTGAACAGTGATGTCGACTGAACAGTGATGTCGACTGAACAGTGATGGCAACTCAACAGTGATGGCAACCCAACAGTGATGTCGACTGCGCGGTGATGTCGACTGAACAGTGATGCCAACTCAACAGTGATGGCAACTCAGCAGTGATGTCAAATCAACAGTGATGGCAACTCAATAGTGATGTCGACTGAACAGGGATGGCAACTCAACAGTGATGGCAACTCAACACGGATGGCAACTCAACAGTGATGGCAACTCAACAGTGATTGCAACTCAACAGTGATGGCAACTCAACAATAATGGCAACCCAACAGTGATGTCGACTGCGCGGTGATGTCGACTGAACAGTGATGGCAACTCAAAAGTGATGTCGACTGAACAGTGATGTTGACTGAACAGTGACGTCGACTGAACGGTGACATCGACTGAACAGTGATGTCGACTGAACAGTGATGTCGACTGAACAGTGATGTCGACTGAACAGTGATGGCAACTCAACAGTGATGGCAACTCAACAGTGATGGCAACTCAACAGTGATGTCGACTGAACAGTGATGTCGACTGAAGTGATTGCAACTCAACAGTGATGTCGACTGAACAGTGATGGCGACTCAACAGTGATGTCGACTGAGCGGTGACGTCGACTGAACAGTGATGGCAGCTCAACAGTGATGGCAGCTCAACAGTGATGACAACTCAACAGTGATGATTACTCAACAGTGATGGCAACTCAACAGTGATGGCAACTCAACAGTGATGGCAACTCAACAGTGATGGCAACTCAACAGTGATGGCAACTCAACAGTGATGGCAACTCAAAAGTGATGGTAACACTCAACAGTGATAGCAACTCAAGAGTGATGGCAACTCATCAGTGATGGCAACTCATCAGTGATGGCAACTCAACAGTGATGTCGACTGAACAGTGATGGCAACTCAACAGTGATGGCAACTCAACAGTGATGGCAACTCAACAGTGATGGCAGCTCAACAGTGATGGCAACTCAACAGTGATGGCAACTCAAAAGTGATGGTAACACTCAACAGTGATGTCGACTGAGCGGTGACGTCGACTGAACAGTGATGGCAGCTCAACAGTGATGGCAGCTCAACAGTGATGGCAACTCAAGAGTGATGGCAACTCATCAGTGATGGCAACTCAACAGTGATGTCGACTGAGCGGTGACGTCGACTGAACAGTGATGGCAGCTCAACAGTGTGTGGATGTGGTCGGGGAAGTTTTGTTGAATTGACGATTTGACTGCTTTGGCATAATTAAGGCGGTTTGAGTTATCGTCTTTCCAGATTAGAATGGCTTGTTTTTGTGTAACTCTGCGTTCGTGTTTTTTGATTGTTTTTTTTTGGTCCATGTATACATGGCAGTCGCGGTCGCCTGCCTCATGGAAGCATGAGTAGTGGTAACATTTAGGGTGGCGGGCTGTGCAGTCTTTTCTGTCGAGCTCACCGGCGCACTTCTTACAACGTTGAGGTGTATGCGGCTGGCAGTATGCGATGACGTGGCCGTATTCAATGCATTTTTTGCACATTGGGGTCTATGATGAAACTGGGTAGGTTTTGATTCTCCCTTGTTCACCCGGGATTACTATGTATTCCGGTGCGTCGTGTCCTGGGAAGGGAATTTGGTATGCGGTAGAACTTGCGTTTCGTGATTTTATCCATGTTGCTTGACGGACTTCGGTAACTCCGTAATCCTCAGCCAGACCTTCAGCAAAAGCACTGAGGTCACTTGTAGGTATGTAACGGGAGGTGTGTATAATTCGTTTGGTACCGTTAAAGGACTGATGTATTTCAACTGTAACTTTGAGTTTGTTCATGTGGGTAATCTTTTTTATAGTGTTACTTTGTTCCGGTTCTACAACGTAGGCCAGATATTTCTTCCCTTGTCGTTGAATGTTTTTCGTTTCTCTCGAAGTTATTGGGAGAGTGACTTCATCATCATAAATGGATTAGTTGAGAAGGCAACATTGCTTGCACCACTTTCTTTGAACATTACGAGAAAGTGGGTAGGGAATGGTGCCTGTCTTCTCTCTCGGGTAGGAGAGTCATTTTGTGAAGAGCGCATCGAGACTACAGCCTCTCGTCGCCCCACCCCGTGATCTATCTGGTAATGGAGGATCGCTCTCTCCTTCTCCTCCTTTGGGCAGTCTCTGTGTCCGGTGGGGTGTCCGTCTACTTTGCAATACAAACAGATCTGTTCTTCGGACTGACATGACTGGGGATCTTCCCGTTTGTCGTGGTCGTCCTGGGAGCAGTATGAGCATCTTTGCTTCCCATTACAGTTTCCTCTCGTGTGTCCGTATTTCTGGCATTTATAACATTGCATTGGACGTCTCTCAGATAGTGTAACCTTGGTTTTGGAGGCGCAGAAGGGAATATCTAGGTATTTAGGTGGAGTAGGGCAGTTGAATTTTAATACTAGAGCTGTGGTGGTCTCTCTTCTTGGTGAGATCTTTGGTGCGATTTTTGCTTCGACAACGAAGTCTTCGTTTGAACGAGTTCAGTGATGTACTCCTCGATCACCTCCTTCGGGATATCTTCAACATAGATCAGACCTGAACTTGTAGAGAAATTCGGGTGTGGCACTATTTTGCATGGCTTTTCATAGTCTAGTTTTGAAGACAATTCGGTCACTTTGAAATTTTGTGTCTGCTCTGAAGGCAAAGGCTTCGTCGCCGCCGGTGGCGACACTCAGGACTGGGCGGTCAGTGGAAAAGCCCAGCTCTTTTCGCAAAGTGTATGGACAAACATCCGGTCTGTCGTTGACGTCGAACGTGACCTCTAGGTGTTCGGAAAAAGTATGACTATTGTTGAACAAGTTGTGTTCATTAAATGGCGTATATTGCTTCCTTCTTGCAGCCCTCGCAGCTCGTTTTTTTTGTGGAGGGGAGAGTCGTTGAAGGGGTCGTCGGACATAGAGGTAGCGGTACTTGCGTAAGTTGCGAGTTCTTTGGTTTGTTGGTTCTTTACGAGTTCGAGGATATGTAAAAAAATAGCCTTTGACATGACCCTCGAGCCTCGTTAGACGGTCGTCAATTGTGCTTGGTTCTGCGGCGAAAACTTCTGCTTCCTGCTCAGAGAGGCCGGTCGCTTGGCTTAGATGATTCCCAATTTCTTGGACGTTCCTGGTTAACTCGTCGATGCTGTCGTCTCTCCGGTCATCTTCGGCTGAGGTGGAGCTGGCCATCTTGGAGAGGCTAACGTTTTTGGCCGTTGGAATCTTGGTCTACGTCACTCTGGAGGTGATGCTGGCCCCTCCTAAATGGGGTTTCTTCGTACTCCCCATCGGCCTCCTGGTTCGCGCCGGGGGCCAGGTAGCTCACGTTTGAAGGCCTCTCGACCGGCTTTAAAGATTTTAAACCACGTTAAATGTCATATATCACAAACAAGCAAACGTGCGGTTTAAGGTCCCAGCACAAACTAGGGACCAACCTGTGTTATAAAGAGGGTTCTCAGTGAAACGTGGTAAAGGGAAAAGTGCAATTCCTACATGAGTGTTTGAGAGGGCGCAACGAACATCAAAAAAATATTTCACCGGTAAAGCGCTCGGTGTCGCCTCCCGACGCCCGTAGGAGTGTGGAAATCCAGAAAAGAATGCGATAAGTAACCATTTTTGCTTTGCTTCAGCTTAATCAAGTTAAAATTACGCAAAATTCTATACGCACAAGCGAGAAGTGATGGCAAATGAAGTATTTGCAAAACTATTCATTGTATTTCTTCAATAAGTATATTGCCCGAGAGGTCACGGCAGTGTAAGCGTTAAACGGACTAGTAGTAGCCAGATGCTGTAGTGCCTCGACCTGTTCCTACTGCTGAGATGCATGCATCACCAGAGGGCGTGTGCATCGTCAGAGGGCACGTGCATCGCCAGAGGGCACGTGCATCACCAGAGGGCACGTGCATCACCAGAGGGCGCGGGCATCACCAGAGGGCGCGGGCATCGCCAGATAGCGAGCATCGCCAGATAGCGGGCATCGCCAGATAGCGGGCATCGCCAGAGGGCGAGGGCATCGCCAGAGGGCGCGAGCATCGCCAGAGGGCGCGAGCATCGCCAGAGGGCGCGGGCATCGCCAGAGGACGCGGGCATCGCCAGAAGGCGCTGGCATTACCAGAAGGCGCTGGCATTACCAGAAGGCGCGGGCATTACCAGAAGACGCAGGCATCACCAGAGGTTGCGGGCATCGCCAGAGGGCACGGGCATCACCAGAGGGAGCGGACATCACCAGAGGGAGCGGGCATCACCAGAAAGAGCGGGCATCACCAGAGGGCGCGTGCATAACCAGAGGGCGCATGCATCACCAGAGGGCGCAGGCATCGCCAGAGGACACGGGCATCACCAGAGGGTGCGGGCATCACCAGAGGGCGCGTGCATCACCAGAGGGCGAGTGCATCACCAGAGGGCGCGTGCATCACCAGAGGGCGCGTGCATCACCAGAGGATGTGTGCATCACCAGAGGGAGCCTGCATCATCAGAGGGCGCGTGCATCACCTGAGTGCACGTGCATCACCACAGAGCGCGTGCATCACCACAGAGTGCGTGCATCACCAGAGGGCGCCTGTATCACCAGAGGGCGCGTGCATCACCAGAGGGCGCGTGCATCACCAGAGAGCGCGTGCATCACCAGAGGGCGCGTGCATCACCAGAGGGCGCGTGCATCACCAGAGGGCGCGTGCATTACTCGAGGGCACGGGCATCACCAGAGGGCACGGGCATCACCAGAGGGCGCGGGCATCACCAGAGGGCGCGGGCATCACCAGAGGGTGCGGGCATCACCAGGGGGTGCGGGCATCACCAGGGGGCACGGGCATCATCAGAGTGCGAGGGCATCACCAGAGGGCGCAAGCATCACAATAGTTGCTAAACTCAACTATTGTGATGCGAAGCATACCTGCCCGAGGCGAAAGAGGATCACAGGGCGTGAAAGAGGATCACAGGGCGCGAAAGAGAATCACAGGGCGTGAAAGAGGATCACAGGGCATGAAAGTGGATCACAGGGCGTGAAAGAGGATCACAGGGCGCGAAAGAGAATCACAGGGCGTGAAAGAGGATCACAGGGCATGAAAGTGGATCACAGGGCGTGAAAGAGGATCACAGGGCGCGAAAGAGAATCACAGGGCGTGAAAGAGGATCACAGGGCATGAAAGTGGATCACAGGGCGTGAAAGAGGATCACAGGGCGCGAAAGAGAATCACAGGGCGTGAAAGAGGATCACAGGGCATGAAAGTGGATCACAGGGCGTGAAAGAGGATCACAGGGCGCGAAAGAGAATCACAGGGCGTGAAAGAGGATCACAGGGCATGAAAGTGGATCACAGGGCGTGAAAGAGGATCACAGGGCGCGAAAGAGAATCACAGGGCGTGAAAGAGGATCACAGGGCATGAAAGTGGATCACAGGGCGTGAAAGAGGATCACAGGGCGTGAAAGAGGATCACAGGGCGTGAAAGAGGATCACTGGACATGAGAGAGGATCACAGGACACGGAAGAGGATAGCAGGGCGTGAAAAATGATCACAGGGGGAGCAAGAGGATTACATTGCGTGAAACAGGATCACAGTGGATCACAGGGCGTGAACGAGGATCACATGGCGTGAAAGAGGATCACAGGGGGTGCAAGAGAATCACAGGGCGTTAACGAGGATCACATGGCGTGTAAGAGGATTACAGGGTGTGAAAGATGATCACAGGGTGTGCAAGAGGATCATAAGATGTGAAAGAAGATGATAGGGCGTGAAATAGGATTATAGGGGTAAAAGAGAATCATAGGGCGTGTAATAGAATCACAGGGCGTGTAAGGGGATCGCATGATAGGTTAAAGGATCACAGAGTGTGTAAAAATATAACTGGGTGCGCAATAGGATCATTGGGTGCGCAATAGGATCAATGGGTGCGTCTGAGGATCCCTGGGTGCGCTTGAGGATCTCTAGGTGCGCCAGAAGAGCATTGGGTGCGCCTGAGGATCCCTGGGTAAGCCCGAGGATCCCTGGGTACGCCTGAGGATCCCTGGGTGCGCCAGAGGGCCCTTGGGTACGCTTGAGGATTCCTGGGTACGCTTGAGGATCCCTGGGCGCGCCAGAGGATCCCTGGGTGAGCCAGAGGATCATTGAGTGCGCCAGAGGATCCCTGGGTGCACCTGAGGATCCCTGGGTACGCCAGAGTATCATTGGGTGCGCAAGACATCAACAACGCGAGCTCTCATTGATTCCTTGAACAGCTTCCGCAATCTTCCACAGGAATGGACAAGTTTCAAATCGGTTTTTGTTACTTGGAATCTCAGGAGACCAACTTCCTCAAATTTCTCTCGGAAGAAGAGGAATTGCAGTCATTTTTATGGCCGCAGATAACAATGGAGGCTAGGCCGATATGCGGGAATAAAATTTTAGTACCATCGGCTGACAGACTGCAAGGCTGCCCACTTCCACGGCATTCCAGTTTTTCAGCTACAAATCAAGAATGGTTCATGGCTGGCCTACCGGTTGGCCGAACAGTCCTCCCCTAATTTTTAACTGGAGTATAAGAAGAGATGTTCTACCATTTTCTTTCTAAACAACATTAAGTCGACCACCCTACATGATTACTAAGACTCAGATTGCCATAAGGCGTCTATTTTTTTTGCCACCCTCTGGAGGCGACTGTTTGCCACTTCCATCCGAATATCATACCTATTCAGAAGACGTGCAAGGACATTCACTACAGTGTTTCCATGAGAGACAATACCGTGGCTTCTCTGTCGCTGCAATGTGCGGTGAACATGACGCATCCGAGGAAAAGTGTTGAGATCAAAGTCTTGGTTACATAGCTTCTTTTTTTAAATATGCCATGTAGAAATTTGATTTGGCCAAACTGACGCTTTAGTGGGAGTTTGAACAAAGATAAACAATTTACAAATTATCAAGACCAGAGTCAATTTTAGAAAGATGCGATGCTCCCATTGACTGTTAATGTATTCCAAAAAGACCTAGGAGAAGTTGTTATCATTCAATGTAGATCAGGCTATTCTAGAATCAGGTGAAATAAGGACCTGAATAACCAATGTCTCATGACGAATTTCCTCCGGGAGTGCCTAGTTCACATCTGTCATCCCATCATTTCGACCAAACGGATACGAACAAGAGAAAGGTGAACTACTCACTACTAGATATGTTAGGAAAACATTGACTAGCTTTTACAACAAACACGAATTCAAGCTCGGTAAGGTCGCGTGCACACCCTGCCAGCAATGCAACTAGATATATTTGTGGTGCCAGACTACCGACATACACAACAGTGAACTGCTCTTGCGGTTGTTTTATTGTGAGGAGATCATGCTACATGTGGCGCGTGTTACGTGGGTGCTCAGAGGGTAGGGTGGGATGCGTAAAAGATGTCGGAAAATGCGTTCTGGAAGTTATTTTGCAACCAGAAGCCTATAAAGGAAAATCTCCACATCATCATATGAATACATTTCCGTGTCGCCCCGTGCAAACAAGCGACTTCCACATCACCATTCTTAGCAGACATTAGAGAAAACCTTCATCTTGACAAGACTTCTCGTGTAGATGAAAAGACGAATCTACAAAACAAGTTCGAAGTCTTCTTACCTTCGACACCGACAGCAAGCCCGACTACCTTAATGAGACTTGCGCTCATTAGTGGGTTGTCGTGGAGAAAAAAATGGAGATGTGCCTCTAAAATTGACCTCATTAAACCCACATTAAGAAGTTGTTGGGAGCGTTGATGGTCGCTCGGATGAAGACTGTTCCAACTCAGCTATTACAGCCAACGTATTTACGGTGTTGAGAGCCCAGCTGTTACCCTTAGGATTCACCGTCGCGTACAAGGGATCATCTAATGTTTTTGCTGTTGTTTAGCTTTCAAAAAATGGTTCAAAATAGTGAGTTGAATAGAGGCTAAATTGAAAGAAGTTTCACTAGCCCAATTACAAACAACGTGCGAGCTTGCTGTCTCAGCCGAGACTTGAGTGCGAGCTTGCTGGCTCAGCCGAGACTTGAGAGCGAGCTTGCTGTCTCAGCCGAGACTTGAATGCGAGCTTGCTGTCTCAGCCGAGACTTGAGTGCGAGCTTGCTGTCTCAGCCGAGACTTGAGTGCGAGCTTGCTGTCTCAGCCGAGACTTGAGTGCGAGCTTGCTGTCTCAGCAGAGTCTTGAGTGCGAGATTGCTGTCTCAGCCGAGTCTTGAGTGAGACCTTGCTGTCTCATCCGAGACTTAAGCGCGAGCTTGCTGTCTCAGCCGAGACTTGAGTGCGAGCTTGCTGTCTCAGCCCAGACTTGAGTGCGAGCTTGCTGTTTCATCCGAGGCTTGAGTGAGACGTGTAGGCTTGCTGTCTCAGCCGAGACTTGAGTGCGAACTTGCTGTCTCAGCAGAGTCTTGAGTGAGACCTTGCTGTCTCATCCGAGACTTGAGTGCGAGCTTGCTGTCTCAGCCGAGACTTGAGTGCAAGCTTGCTATTCCATCCGAGACTTGAGTGAGACGTGTGAGCTTGCTGTCTCAGCCGAGACTTGAGCGAGACCTGTAAGCTTGCTGTCTCAGCCGAGACTCGGGTGAGACGTGAGACCTTGCTGTCTCAGCCGAGACTTGAGTGAGACGTGTGAGCTTGCTGTCTCAGCCGAGACTTGAGTGAGACGTGTGAGCTTGCTGTCTTAGCCGAGACTTGAGTGAGATGTGTGAGCTTGCTGTCTTAGCCGAGACTTGAGTGAGACGTGTGAGCTTGCTGTCTCAGCCGAGAC
>SDVV010016080.1:0-14346 GCA_016164225.1 Gammarus roeselii
ATAGAGAGAGAGAGAGATAGATATATAAATATATATATATTGTAAATTCTGATATGCTTTATGTACTGTATATATTGCAATATAATAATAGGGATTATACTTTATATATTTGAAATAATAATGAAATTTAAATATTTGTTACTTTGATATACATAATCATATATGATGTATGCACTATGTTTTGACCTAACCTAAACCTAATAACATTTCAGATATCTCTAACGAAGAACATTTCCACCGAGTGCTTTTATTCCTGCTCGCGGATAGGTTAGTGCTCTAGCGCCTGTTCCAATAAAGGAACACGTTCGGTCGAAAGTCTTCTCTCACTAGACTTGGCCGGCTTATGATGCTAGTTCCCAGTCAATGCTTTATTATCATGTTCACTTATTTTCTTGAACTTGTGCGCTGCACTGCGTTCAAGTTGACGTAAGAGTTTTTTATCTTTACTGAGCTATTACCTGTTCAATTATCTATATAGCTATCTATCTATCTAAATGGAAAATGTCTGACATCATCGATCGGAGTAATAAGATTGTTGAGGTGGTCAAGGAAATGGAGGCCCAGCGTAAGTCCGCAGCTGCTGGGGATTCCGAGCCATTCTGGTGAACCCGTGAGAGCCCGTGATCTGCTCCGCGATCATTGGAGGGTGAGGGACCCGCGGCCGCGCCTGCAGGCCGGTGCTCCAGAGCCACTCTCTCTCCCACTCCCACCATTTGCGACAGGAGTTAGGCCTCTGCCTTTCTCCGGCCGCCATCACAAAAGGCTACCTTCCCATAGGCACCTGTTGTTGGAGGATCTCACCATCGAGGAAGCTGACGACCATCTTGAGGAGGCGCGACCCGACAGACATCGCGCCCGGGATGGTCTGAACCCTAACATCTACTCCTCCTGGATGTCTATACCATCCTTTTCCTCCAGCAACTCTACAGGTGCCTCCAGTGTCACAGTCCCTTCTTTACCCATCGAAAACGAAAATAACAACTATGACGCTTTAGCAATTATAATTCAAGAACTAGAAATTCAACTAATCGACTAGGTGGACATCCAACTGACGCCGGAAGGGGGAGCGGAGGCTTGGGGACCTCCCCTCCTGCTACCTCATCCTGACATCGCGCCAGAACCGGAAGTACTGATCGCTCCGGGGGGCAACTTAAGGGCCTTTTCACCCGACAACCGTCCAGCCCCATTTTGGGTGTCCTCTCCTCCACCTAGCACAGACCTGTCTCACAGTTCAGCGTCAACGGCCTCCAGCCCGCCTTCCAGTCGCAGCCCTCCCTCACTCGGTCTTCCCCTTCCACTCGGTCTTCCCCGCCTAGTACGCCATCAGACAGCTCTTTAACTAGCAGATCGGACTCTACGCTTCATAGAATCCATCTAAAGTCGGCAGGCCTTTAGAGTGAAGTAGATAAGGTAACATTTATAAAGAAGCAAAAGAATGTTAAATTTAATAATCTTAAACAATTATGTATTGGCACTTTGCCAAAGGTAACAACATCAGACCATTTTGTTAATTCTATTATTGATAAGGGTGCGAAAATATTCTTACATGAAAAATTTGTTTGTAAAAGGTACACAGCTATCAAGTAATTTACCTATCATTAAAAATCTGGAGGAGGCTGGAGTGCTGTGGGAAGCAGAAGAAAAGCCAATTAATACGTTCACTCTATTTACAGTACCCAAATCAGATGATAATAACCCAAGAGTAATAATTGACATGAGTCCGGTCACACGTTTGACCAAAACCCCGAGGTTTACCTTACCTAACGTTAAAAAAGTCTTCAAAGACCAATCGCGCGCGAAGGCTGCGCAACTGCCGTCGTAAGTATATAACGGTATGTCAGTATTCAATTCACTTTATCGTGATGCCATTATTCCTCAACGACAGGTTTTCGCCGTGAACTTTTTCATTGCATGCACTGATCATTGTTTCTTTTCTTTCTGTTCCCTAACCTCAATTGCAGGCGTTCTGCGAAGCCAGCGCCTACTGCTGCGGAGCATACCGCTGAGGAGGTGGATATTTTGGCACACAACGCGGCGATCGAAGATGCTCGGTCCCAGCAGCAGCAGCAGCGATCGAGTGGGAGCGGAAGAATCAAGAAGGCTAAGGGTCTCTCCCACGCGGGTTACGACCTCGTTGCATGCTTCCAGCGCCAGGAGGCGATGATGAAGCATCCTCGTGAGGAACGGGAAGAGTAAGTTTATGTCTTTCTGTCATGATCTAATCATGTTCGTGTAACTCTTACATTATCTTGAATAGACTAGAGAGCGATATTAAAAACAATCACTTTTCAGGCGTCACGCGATCCCGTCCGCGCATCCTCCTGCCCTTGGCGATGGTCCCGCGTGCGGATTGGTCAGCACCCCTGCTGCCTCATGTGCCTCGCCCCCGCCACCAGCTGTTCAGAGGCCCAGGAACGTCCCTCGGCAAGCGCCCGCCTCTGCTGGGACTGCCTCATCCAGCCCTGTTGTAGGTTGTGGTGGTAAGTCAGCTTGGACAGCCGTCCCTCCGCTCGAGACCCCCGATATCCCCCTGCCAAAGGTGACCTTCGCATCGATTCTGACTGCGAGAGCAGAACGCAAACGGGCTCGCAAGGATAGGGAGGAAAAGGAAAGGAGGGAGATAGATCGAGTGAGGGCGATTGAGGCCTCGAAAGTTAAAAAGGTTGAAGCGGCAACTCGACCGCTGGCCGAAAAGCGGTCTGACACACCGGAGGAGCTTAAGCTGTCCTATTTTAAGTGGCAGCAGGCCCAGTCGCGCCAGGTTCATTCGGCCGGCGTGCTCCTGCTGAGGAGTATCCACCCCTCTCTGCTCCGGCCCTTCCTTACCTGAAGAAATCTTCTCGGCGTAAGAGGAGGGTCGTAACCCCTGTTGAGGGCAAGATTGAGGCGGTTGGCCCTATTCCGTCCCCTGTCTTTTTCTGCTTCGGTCTCGAATGAGCGATCTTCGCGCAAGCCCGAGAGAGCGACGGCACGTCCTGTGGCGGAGGCTGCGCCCGTGATTGAACGCCCACCAGTGGCGGCCCCGTCGGGATCGATGGATGGCCGTCCCTGTGTCCCTCGTTCTTCCGGAGGCCGTGCTGTTTCAGCCACTGCTGCATCCGTTCGGCCAGTAGTCGTTGCTGCAGAGCCTCTGAGGAAGGCATCTGCTTCGACCGCTGTCGGACCTGTGAAGGCCCGCGCTGTGTCTGGTGTTAGCATTGATGAGGTCAAAGACGCGGAGCGACGTCCTCGCGCTAGGCCTCACTCCGTTCATGACGGCACATGCAGTCTGCTCACTGCGGTGAAACAGAAGACACTGATGCGTCCTAGTCTGGAGGGTGGGTGTCGTGGATGTAGAAAGACTGGAGGAGTCGACCTCCGCAAGGGTAGCTCCGCCAATAAGTTTGTGACTTCTCTGGAGAAGGACGATACGATTCCATCGTCGATAGCTTCGATCTTCTCCAGTGATGGACCACCCCTCTTTGTGGCCAGGTCTACAACTTCTACCTCTGTCAGCTCTTCAATGGGATGCACACCCCGAAGGAATAGAACTCTCCATTCTTTTTCCTAGGACTCGAAATCTCCGGCCCGCTGTGTTCTTTCAGCTACTGCTCGCACTCCTTAGCGGAAAGGTTACTTTCCGCTTATCTTCATCTTCTCGTCTTCCTGATACACCTCTTCGCTCAGGTCCGAGTCTGCCGGCGATCACCCATTCGCCGTGTCGGGGTGTAGGATCTGCTGGGGTTGGTGTCGTCGTGGGGGTGGCTATACCCCTCTGATAGGCTCACAGGTAGGAAAACCTGTGGCACAACGTAGGTCGAGAGTTATAGGTCGGCGTGGCAATGAGGAGGAGGAAGAGCTTCACTCGAACTCCTCCAGGGACGCTTCCATTGTCCCGCCATCGTCTAGTCAAGAATCGGAGTGGGAAGTTGTTGTAGGGCCTGATCCAAAAGGCAAGTCCACTCCCAATCTCCAGATTAAAATAAACGCCGCAGACATAATCGCGCCTTGATGCAAACCACTCTGGAGATGGCCTTTTCAAGAGATCCTGTAGATGACTTTGGTAAATTTTTCAGAGAGCAGTCGACCGGGCTCGTGAAGGAATCAAGAGCAAAACTAACTTCTGGCCATTAAATATCGTATCAAGATCAATGTTTTCCTCCGAACTCGGCAAGGGCATCAGCAGACCTTCACTGAGCAGCTGTAGGTTATCGAACACCATAGGGGTAAATTTGTAGAAGCTGTGTGCGCAACGTGCGTGTTCAAATCGTGCCCGGCAGTTTCCGACCGCCATATGCCACGACATTACGTTAAGCAACACGGTGTCAACAATGATGACGCGGCCGAGTTTGCACGAATCGAACGACTATACCTGCGTGTGATTGCGAGATTTCGGCCTTCTCTCATATGTAGAAATGCGTACCTTCTCAAAAGACGTCTGGCTGAACGAGGCGGAGACTGCAGACGTTGCGGCTCAGGTAGGGGAAAACGTCTTCGTTGCAGCCAGAAGAGAGGCAGATTTATAAGAACGTATTGCTGGGCGTTCACGCTGTCTCTTAAGCTAGCTCGGTCTCGTCCGGAAACGAGCCCGACTGAGCTGTCAGCTAGGAGACCAGAGACTGACGGATGTTTTAATATCTGGCGAAGGTAATCTGGTGACAGTCTATGCAGACTCGACCCTCGTGAAAGCGGCCGAAGTGATGGATCGCCGCTTGACTTCGACGGTGAACGCTGATGAGGCTTGCGAGAAACTCTGGTAGCCTTGGCAGCGGCGAACGTTATGAAGGCTGTCAATCACGGGCGGGACAGGAGACAGTACGCGGTTCTCCGTCGCAAAAGCCTCACGCAAGATCCCAGCAGGACGAACGAAGAGGTGACAGACTGAGAACTTTACATTGACAACTCTCTGGTCAAGGACGTGGCTGAGTGCCCTTCGTGTCCCAACCGGCTGATCTGGAGAAGAACCATCTTCGGCATGTCAAAGCTACGCACAAGCTTGAAGGGGACGCCGCTGCTCAGATTTTTCAACTCCTGCATAGTCGGGTTCAGTCAGTGCTCTTCAAGCGTAACGTGGGGAAGGTGGTTCGCATTGATACTTCCATGATTGAACGTAGGTTAGAAAAGACCACTGGCCGTGCTTTAGCTGGGGCATCCGGCCGACTTTCAGAAATAGACACTGAAACGGCCGGAGAGGGTAGGGAAGGGAGAAAAGTAGGGTCAGTAGATACAGTCCCTAGATCATAGAGAATTGTGGCCCAGGCAATGCGGAACTTCGCTAGGACGTGCTTTCAAGTTAAATATCCGAAGTTCCGCGCACTGACCAATGATTTTGATCGGTACTTGTTAAAGGTTAAAGGATCGCCCGGACGATATCGAGCCTCAAAGGATCCGGCCCAGGGTAGCGGCAATCAGCTTCTATTTTCTTAAGAAAATAGATGAATCCTTAGGGGTCACAAACATCAACCCGCTCATCGTTCGAAGACACATATGGGATATCCTCAGCGCATATGTGAAAGCACGAATGCAGACGATGAGAGCCAACACACACTGTGCAACGACACTAGGACGCGATGCTCGCCTTTGGCGAGTACCTCAATATCCGAAATTCCACTCTCGGACGCTGAAGCTGACTCCCGATTCAACCTTAGCAATTGTAACGGTGTGATCCGGGTGACCAAGCGTCAGTGTCACTCTCACAAGCGAGAGGAAACCAAAAACAGGCTATGCAGGAGCGCAAATAAATGAGTCTCGTGAACATAAGTTTTTACGGCATTCGGAAAATCGGCATACGTAAATGATTTACTTGACGGGGCCATACTGCGTCTGGACGGTGAGCTCAAAGTTATTCGTAGAAACCAGATATGTTTGGGACTTGCAGCGAAAGTCTTAGCATTCATTCCGCGATTTACCTACGGAATGCGATCATGGTGCTCATGGTCCTCTCCATGGCACGGCGCTCTTTGGAGTTGACCGCTCTCCCAATAAAATCATTCACCAAGCCGCTTTTACTTGACGAAACTGGCGCTGTTCTCAAGTGCTATCAGCACAAGACCGTAGGAACGAGCACGGCATTCATCAAAATTGACAAACGCACTTTCAACGCACTGACCTCGTTTGTACAGATTTTTAGGAAATCACTGACGGAGGACAGAGCACCCGAGGCGCCCATCTTCCCTTCGTACCAGCCGCACGACCGAACATACGCCAACCGCTTATGGGTGAGCGTTCTAGGCAAAAATTTCCATACCACTTTTATGAGAGCGAAAGTTCTGCCCAAAGACCTGACCGGACATCTCAATCCGCGGCGGTTTCGACACTGTGTGGTCACCACCGCCAAACAGGCTGTACTGCCCACTGAGCAGTACAAACTTTCGGCGTGGGGGATGTTACACAGTGAACCGACCCCGGCGGAACACTACACAATTGGATACCTTAAAACGAATTCGTACTCTAGCTCGGCGCTCATTTCCAAATTGAAACATGGATCCGAGGGGGTGACAGCACAAGAAACACCGGGGGACAGACCGTTAGAACAAGACCCACGTCAGCTCTACGAGCTGACGATGAACATCATGGACGTACCACACGAGGAGAGGTGTCAACCTACGGACGAGTCTGCTCTCAATCGAGAGGATTTAGAAGCCCTCTCAATTGCGCCGGATTCTTCGCATGACCAGGATCCTTGTGAGCAGCTTGACTGTCTCTTAGACGAAGACTAGGAGGCAGAAGATGAATGCTTGCCCGTAAACGAGGGTCTGGACAACCTCGTTGAAGGGGAAGATGATTCTTTTGACGACGATGACAGTGCAGCCTTCCCGTGAAGCCCTGCGTGTCTCCGGCGGGACCGACAGGTGCATCTCAGGAGACGGCGGCAGCGACATCGTTATCAGAGTCGACTGGAGGACGGGGTTGCGCCGCCCCTAAGCGAAAGCATACGGAGCCCTTGCCAGGCCCGTTGCTGAAGCGACCAAAGCGGTAGGACAGACAGTGGCGGTTGGTATGTAAAGGGGGGGGGGGATTGTAGAGGAGTGTCAGACAGAGTGGCTAGGTGGCGCTCATGTAAGTAATTCCTGTTTGGACAATTTAGAGAATTTTATCTGAACTAGTTGTCACATCCTGTTCGAACTCTAGGCGTGTAGCATTTCTGACTCGCCCCCACCGACTAACCCCGAAAAAATCACGACTTACTAGAGCCAACAATCACCATCACGACTATTGATGTCATAACAGCTGAGTGAAACCCAATTCAAATTTTTTAGCTGTAGTAGCAGCACTATTTATTTACTTCATCCTGTGTTTAACCTATTAATATATTTCAAGATGATGTGATGGCACATTATACAATTTTGGATGCTTTGATGGCACACCCAAAATTAAAAACATTCAAGATGCTCTTATTGCACACCTTTTGGCCATATATACATATAAAGGGGAACTATTACAAAAAAGTTTTCGACTATAAAGCTGAAAAAGCTCAACTCAATCATTTAATGTTTCATTTACTTCATTTCAGGCCTAGGTAGCGAGTTAGGAGGATGGCCACTACCCTGAGTGTCTTCAAACTAATATCATTTTCTTCTCTTCACCCAGGGGCGCGAGACAGCCTGTGACGTTAGTCCGGCGACCTAATTTTCCTAATATACTGTGTAACAGGAACTCGTGGTATAGGCCGTGTAAGTAACCTTGCTATGTGTTGCATCATTCGCTTTAGCGTTTGTTCCAACGCAGAGGGAGGCTTACTTCTCTGGAAATGCACGTTAAAATTCAACGAGCCGCAGAATCTACCTCCTGGGTACGCATGGAGGCGATTTAGCTTAGGCTTTACTCAAGTAACACATCTGGGAAGAACTAATATGCCTTAGACCCGATAAGTCCTGCAGCGCACTGATCAGGTATGAGGTGCGATTTATTCCATAGGAATTAATGATAGTGTGCCTCAAGCAATTTCGTTTGCTTTTCCTCTCCCAAGAACTAGTACATATACCTGAATTCCAAGGACTTTTTCCGCATGGCCCGGTCCAGCCCTGCAACTTGGGATCAAAAAATCCAGAATCGGTCCAGCCGTTCTCTGGCAGCCACCTGATCTGGATTTGTCTGGACATGCGCATGTGCCCCACATACGCACTGTTACAGGCTGTGTTCGTGGGAGCCACGCCACGAAGACAGCGTTTAGTCTACGGACGAATCCGCCCAAGGGAACTGAAATTTAACATTAAGAGAGCGATCTGACCTACTGGGAGAACTTCAGTAGTGATTCTTGGAATCTTCACGGAGCAGAACTACGAAGAACAATTGAAAATCACGTAAATTTTTTTCTAACAGAAACGCAAGGGAAGCCGATGACCGATTCCCCCGAGAGTGTTAAACACTCCCACGGTGGTCGGTGATAGCCTGGGGGAGGGGGTGAAAAAATTGTCATTTTGCCTTTGAGGAATCGCTTAGCTTTGGTCACTCAGACGTGCTTGAGACATTCGGAAAAAAGTTTCTGGTAGAAGAAGAGTGGGACCATATTATATTATTCCCCCGAACCTCATTGCACGCGTAAAAGAAAGTAAATGACTCAAAGTTGTGCAAAAAAAAAAAAAAAAAGTTTCATTTTTATTATTGTGGGCGATTCCATGAACGTAATTTAGATCCAAAAAACATTTCAGCAAAAGAAAAAGAGAGCTACAACATTAAACTCGTGCCTTATATATAGATTTTTGCAGCTTAGTTTCAAAGTTATTCGAAGTCGACGTTTTCCTATTTTATTCAAAAATTATTTTGACCTATCTGAAGGGCTAAGCGTTCAGGCCCCATAACAGCTTGAAAAAAAGGGTTACCATTACTAAGAAGAAAATGCGTACTTCAAGAAACATATCTCGAAATATTCTGAGCACGGATTTGGAAGATGCAGGCCCTCAAATTAAGGCAATAATCCTAATTTCGACAATTTTTCGGAAATTAGTTTTTTTTTCTAAACTAGACCGCCTGTATCATCTGAACCCGTGCTCGCACAAACTTGGGTTATCGTGTTTCTTGAAGTCCACTTTTTCTTCTTTTCAATGATTACCTTGGTTGCTCTCTAGCTCTTATGGGGGCCGAGAGCTTAGCCCTTGAAAACTTCACTAAAACCGAAACAAAAAGCAAATACACGTCAGATATATGTCACCGGGTAGAGCTCATATTTCTTAACGCGAACGATTAAAATAAAATCATACTACATAAGAATCACCCAACATAAGATTTTGCAACAGGGCTCCGCCCGGGTCGGATACTATCCGTACATGGAGGTATAATAGGCGGAGGGAGCATTGGCTGCTTTGTTTGTGTATTCGAATGAAGCCTCTTTTCGTGCTCGGATCATGGCTTGGATGCCCGGTCTAGAGTCAGTGTTGGTGCAACCGTCGGACGGATACTGTGGGGTGCTCGTGATCATGGGTCGACATTGCTGTTTGTGCTCCTTTTAATACCATTGGAGTTTAGAGTGCAGCTAACATAAAATGTTGTGCGATGTCAAAATAGAAATAACTAATGAGCGAGTAAGAATGGCTGACTACTCTATTAATTTTACAAGCCTTTCAATAGCTTCGCCGGCGCAATTGCTGTGCACAATGCTCGCTTAGAGCAGGAGTTGCGTTACCCATCCCGTAACACGTCTGAGGCTGCCAGAGTACGATCTACTGAGCACCAAACCTAGCCTCACTGAAATGAGCCAATGCTCCCTCCGCCTATTATACCTCCATGTATCCGTTGACCTGCAATTGTTAAGAACTGCAGAGGGCATATGAATATCTCAACCTCGCAAGTTAATGTTTGAAACGGAGGCTTATGATTGGCTGCGAGCTTCTACGTCACAGTGTCGCGGCATCTGAAGAAAGTCAATGCACGCTTCTCATTAGCTACAGGAATATTCTATGTAGGCTTCTTATTCGTCGATATCGGCGAGTCGCTCATTGCAATGGAACTAATATCTAACTTAGTGAATCGGCTATTCTTACGCTAATCTAATGTAGCTCGAAACATATCTAATTCGTACCAAGGCAATATCGGCCCCGTTGTCTTTTGGAGCTGGTTGAGGTGTGTGCGTCCAGTAAAGACTTCAGACGACTTAATATTGGTATCGAGTCCAGAGCAAACACAGCGACAAGTCGGACTTTAGATGATACTTTTTTGTGATTCAGAAATATATATATATTTTTTTTTGTCCGTTATATATAAAATTGGTATTGCTGGACAGTGCAATATCTGGAACGCATGCCAGAGGTACGATAAAGCCATTCTGACATGATAATTTTTAAAAAAATTGTGATTTTCAAGTGCTTAGCGTTCAGCAGCCAGATGTGCTAGAGATAAACCAAGGTGCTCATTAGAAAGAGGAGAAAAAACACTTTTAGAAACATGATTTCCGAAGTTGATCCGTACATGGGTTCAGAAGATAAAGCCCCTAAAACTTTATACATAATCAGTTTGCCAATGTTAGCCAAAAAAATATATTATTGTTAACTTTGACGGACTGTAACTTGTAAGCCCGTGCTTGGGTCAACTTGGGTTATAATGTTTCTTGAAATAATATTTTCTTTTCTTTCGAATGGTCACCTTAATTGCTCTCTAGCTTATCTGGGTGCTGAAAGCTAAGCCTATGAACATGGTCAAAAATGACGTGTTTTTGTTTCGGATTTAGTGAAGTTTTCAAGGGCTTAGCTCTCGGTTTCCATAAGAGCTAAAGAGCAACCAAGGTAATCATTGGAAAGAAGAAAAAATGGACTTCAAGAAACATGATAACCCAAGATGATCCGAGCATGTGTATAGAAGGTACAGGTCCTCAAACTTTGGCCAAAATCAGATTTTTATTTGTTTTTCGAAAAATTGAATTTTCCCCAACTTTGACGGCCTGTTACTTCTGAACCCATTGTCGGATCAACTTAGGTTATCACGTTTCTTGAAGTATTTTTTTCTTTCCATTGATCACTGTGGTTGCTCTCTAGCTCTAATGGGAGCCGAGAGCTAAGCCCATGAAAAAGCCCAGAAATCCGGTTTTCGCTAACTTTGAGAGGCCAGTATCCACTACACCCTGGAGTCTGGCTACCTTTGGATATCACATTACATTGCACGAAGTATTTTTGATGCTCTTTTCTGTGAGTTCTCAGGATTTTCTCTAGCTTATCTGGGGGCTGAAAGCTAAGCCATTGAAAGTGAGCCCATTTTGAAAAAATTACAAAAATTTAGGTCATCATGAAAGTTTTTTCGTACCTCTTGCATGTGTTTTGTGATGAGTAGTGTCCATCCCGACCACTCAGCCATCGAACGGAAACATAAAAAATTTCGGACATTTTTGCCCGGAAGGTATCATGTATAGTCAATGAATTTGTCATCAGGGTGATGGAATATGTGGACCGATTTATTATCTACAGTCTTGGCACACCCGGTCAGCTGAAAGCACTTATTTGTTATAAAGAGTCCCGTTTATATCACTTTTGGTCCAGAGCAAGAACGACTGGACCGATTCTGGAATTTTTGGTCCCATCTTGTCGGGCTGGACCTGGTCATGCTTAAAGTGAGGTCGGGGCATGCGGTATCTTGAATACTTATCGAGAAATTTCAAAAATTCGATTTCTCTTATGACACGCTTCAACAAATTTTTATGGGTCAAAATGCCACGTACGCACGGATGAGTCCGTGTTGAAGACCGTCCACCAGATGGTGACGCTGATACGTCATTATCTTGCGAAAACCGTTATTGTCGTTGTTGTTGTTGTAACAGCCGTTGTTCAAAAGAGTTGTCCAATGCAGAAGTCTGAGTCAACATTTGCTGAATTCTATTAAAGAATCCATGAGAGTTCCGAGGAGCCCCCTTAACATGCCCACCTCAGAGCGCATATAGCAAGTGTTTCTGGCTCTTTCAACGAGCACCCCTTGTGAGCTATGTGAGGTTCATATCCCAAACACATTATTCCGATGGTTATGCAAGACCTTCCAACAGCTCTACCCCAGCAACGGGTTCGCTGAAGGTTGGTTGTCCCACCCTCCGGTTCACCACATCGCAAAGGCCTGCTGTCATATCATTTACAGCGTTATCCGTCGTCAACTGTTTCTTTGACCACCTTGATAGTTGGTGAGTATGGATTCAAGAAAACATGCATGAAAAATATAAACAAAGGGATAACAATCAGAAAGCATTTTCAAAATGAAATATATAAAGCAAGGAAATGCTTGGAAAAACACTATGAGGGAAAATTCTCATGAGAAGAAGAGAGACCAGTTAATGGAGTTTCAACACAACAAACGAGGTAAAAGGAGTAAAGAAGGTGAAAGCATAACGAGGAAAGGGTAGAGGAAGAGAAACAGTGAAGAGTAAAAGGATCAGAAAGGAAAATAGGGTGTTCACCCCCCTGGTTGGATCGTGACCCCGTGCCACCCGTGAACCAGTAGCTTTAGGGCGGAAGAGTGTTATGAGGTCCAGGACCCAGGATATGGAGGTAATGTACATCACCTCAGAGTTGTACGGGGCTGGTCGGTGTGGGCAAGAGAGGAACAGCGATTTCTGTGAAATAAATTCGAAAGAAGGACGGCCGGAGACCCTGATAGATAGTATAACTTATGACTATGTGAAAATTGGAACGAGGATGGTGAGAAAGTTGACCTAATTGTGTACGGATGCGGTTCAGTCACGATGGACAAGATGGTTGAAGGAGGATTGGGGGAAACTGTGATGTGAGCAGATGTTTGTGGATTTTGACTCAGAGATAGCCCGAGGTTTTGGTGGATGGATAGCAATGAACAAAATTTGGAGAGGTGAACCATCAATGTAGAAAAAGCCAAAGAGAGTGGAAACCAGTCGTGAGTTGTGAAAGGAAAAGTTTAACGCGACCCTGATGCATACATCCGCCCATGACCGTCTCAGTGCGAAACGGGATGAATGGAGGTTCCCAGTCCACATTCGTCGTCGTCTTATCGCCGGATTTTCTTCCGAAATATTGGTTCAGTGCTGCTCGCTCATTACAGTCAAGTTTACTCCTGTTCAGTGCGATACTATTATCGGTAATGACCAGGAATGGGTGATCGGTTTCAACTCGTCACCGAATGAACAACGAATGTATGTTTCAGTGTCGGTTAATCGTCTATATCCCGACATTCCTTGATTATTATAAGTGGGTGGCCAGACCTAACATTCAGGATTAGATCAAGAAGTGCCGGGACAACGTCGATTGCCCGGCACCCGTGGTTGTGTGTGGGTGTCAAAGCATAATTCAAACAAGGAACTTTGGATTATCTCCGATCGCCCAGCGCTGGAGATAATCCAAAGAACTAGCGCCGCCAAATTCACTCTCACCTGAGCGACCGGTTTTCAGAAGAACATCTGGAAATAAGAAAGATCCGTACCCGTAATTCCGTCGAAGTGTTGGAGAAAAAGAGATCTGTGGATTAGAGACGAAATCGCGGGTCTGAATAACCGGTTAAATATCGGAGTTCCTTTCATACCGCCTCAACCGTTTTAAACAAAAATAATTCTTGCAACGGACTATACATGAATAAGTTTTCACGCACATTCTACTACTCAAAGCTTAGTTGAATGATAATTCAATATTACAAACAATTAATAAAAAAGTTACAGTTTAAAATCTAAAGTAATGTTTACTTCAGTTTAACCCAGAAATAAATTTTCAAAGAAAACGATGCGCTTGTTTTAATATAGTCCATTCTCAATTGCTCAATCTGTCCACTCAAATCAATCTAATGACTAGAGTCCTTTCGCATGAACAGTATCGTGGTATGAAGTAACTACGATTGTATGAAGGCATAATGTCATCAACTCTAAAACTTGTAGACAAAGGAAATACGTTGGTTTGTTCCTTGTTTTATCTGTCAATGCTGCAATGGACCGTAGCCTACAGCAGATTTTTCACTACCATATCAGTGAGTTTAAAAACGCACTTTGTCGAAATCAAGTATCTTCAATGTCTCTAGCACAGGACGCCTGCTTGCATTGTCGTCTATTTGAGGTATAGGAACAGGTTGGTCGGGCTGAGCAATGATCGCCCAAAACTGTCCAATAACTTCGACGGTTGACTTTCGCTCTGCCATCTACACAAGTTAATCAATGATGGGTGATCGGTTACAACTCGTCGCTGCCTGAAATATCAGAGGCTGAGTGCCTCTCTGTCATCGAAATTATTCAAACAAGGGTGAGCGATTCGACAATAGTGTACCGCCTGGTTGCGGCGGAGCTCCATGGACATATGGGATGGCAGGGTGATAACCAGTGTGTCAGCATCCCTGTCGGTGGAGTATCTCTTTACCCGACAGCACGGTAGCATTATGGATAGAGTTCTCGAACATGTTTCTAGGCAATGTATATATATATATGTTTATATATATGTATATATT
>SDVV010016081.1:0-14346 GCA_016164225.1 Gammarus roeselii
CCCCATGAATATTAGATAGAACGAGATACCGCTTTCATTTGTTGAGGAACACATCCGTTTTCTCAGTATAAGTGCAGTTCATATGACCGTACAAAGTGAATATGGGGGTTTGAATCCAGGTATCCATGCACCGTAGTCGGACACTTCAACCACAGAGCCAGAAGGGCATAAAAGTAGTGTATCATTGAGTTGAGATCATTCCTACACTCGATCCACTATCCGCCCGGCCATGACAGAGATTTCAAGGTTAAGTGTCTTCGTACATTCAGGGCAGCTCATCCGTCCGCCACAGTTGCCCCATGAATATTAGATAGAACGAGATTCCGTTTTCTTTAACTGAGACACATCCGTTTTCTACAGTATAAGTGCAGTTCATATAAACGTACAAGTGAATTTGGGGGTTCGATTCTAGGTGTCCATCACCCACGTTATCCACTGAGCCAAGAGGGCATAAAAGTACAGTAACTTTAAGTTGAGGTCATTCTCACTCTCGATCCACTACACGCCCGGTGCTACAAGGTACGGCCAGAACTCAGGAACACATTTCTGGTCAGGAGTCAGCCACGAGATCAGTGTCAGAGACAGGACCTGACAGCGTTTACTGGTTTACCGCTGCGACCGACGTTACAGTTGCCGCCCCTTGCCTACCCACGTCCATCCCAATTGTGAACCAATCGTCAATGGAGGAAAAGCCCATCAGTGCCGCGCCAAACCTCTTATAGTCACATATTCTATACTCATACAGATCCAATGCACTTTCTCTCCCCATCTCTACACTTCTGCCTCTCCTTCTTACGCCTGCTTCTCGACATCCATCCAGCCAAATTTCGGTCTTCCTCCAGGCCTAACTTCAACTCACCTTCGCTTTCATCACCTATTTCACCTAATCTTCCCTCATCCATCCTGACCATGTGCCCGAACCACCTTAAAACACGGAAATCAATCCTGGCCTCTAAAATGCTTACCCTCCCTGTTGTAATTGGAACAACGTCAGTATTGATCCTATCATTCTGCGTCACTCTGGTCATGCCATACAAACATATTTAATCTCGATAACAATAACGCTCATTTCTCTTCCGCTTCTGTTCAACGTCCTGCTGCTCGTTTGACTCGTTAGTGCACCCAACACTTTACCCACTTTCTCAAATTGACATTTCACCTCAGCTACCACAATTTCAGCCTTGTCCACATGAGAGCGTAGGTACTAAAAAATTTGAATTTCTTCCCATAACTTGCACATTTAAGTACACTCGCCATCTGCAAACATGAACTGACTAACTTCCAATTCCACCCATTTGTTCATAACAGCTCCAACACTCAACCCAATACACTCTCGTTCACCACCCCGACCACTCCATCCATGTAGGGATTGAACAGTCAAGGAGACAAAACGTCTCACTTTAACTGTGAACCAAACATTCAACTCGCTCCCACCACAGAAGCATGCCCAGCTGCCAACATAGAATTTCACAGCCGCTTTCAACTTATTGATCTGTTTAACAACAGAGGGGACCGAAGTACACAAATGACAGGTCACACTCAACGTATTCTTGTTCAACGTGATTATATTTAACATCATTGGCGCAGCGTCAGCAATAGACACTCTCAGATACTGACGTGCCCGAGCAGACACCCTCACTCTCAGCCACGGACTCACCACTCGACAGCTCACCGCCAGAGATCCTCGATACAAACCGACACCCGTGGAGAGCGAGGAGAGAAAGAGGTGATTGGCTTAGGGGTGAAGTGTTGTGTTATTGCTGATAATTGAATTAGCCAACAATGCACGCCCCAACCAGTCCCGTGCAGAGTTGATCTCATATTCTGTGGACTAGAGTTATGGCAAATTATCTTGATGTTTTGTCGGAAAGAAAGTATGGAGATGGTTCACTTCTCCTTGAAATAAAATTACTATATCATGTGGCTTTGGTGTTTGGAAAACGACGATGGGCCTCAGGCCCGGGCAGCAAGGAGGCTGCGCCTATGTCAACACCACTGAGATGACGTACACGACGCCATCTTGATAAAGTTGGCTCGCCTGACTCGTGTGGGCTCCCTCGTGAGCGGTGCGACGGTGGGGATGGTGGGTGTGGCGGTATGAGAGGAGTTGAGGCGGGTGTAAACATTAAATCTGTGGTGACGAGGGCTGCTCCTCGAGGCGAAGAGCCGCTATCGGAACCGACAAGGCTTCAAGTTGCACACAAGGGAAGCCACGCGACAAAGGAGAGGTGCCGGGTGTTTTTTGCTAGATGAAGGCATTGTCACCAAAGTGGTATTTTTCTATTACTGTAAACACCAGACCATTATAAGTAGTGTGTCCATGTCCTTCGTCTACACAGGATGGCTCCAATGCGGCGCATGTAGGGGCGTCCACAGGGGAAAAATGGATTAGCGGTGGGACCAGAGTTGGATTCCGTGTCACCGGCTTGAAGATGAAGACGGGGAAGGAACGCCATTATTAGATTACTTCAGTGCAAATATGTTACGGCCCAGCCAGCGCATAAGCTGCGTCTTCGACGATGCCATCAACGACGGTTCTTCGTCACGGAATGAATATTACTAAATAACTCTTTCTGTGCTCCGACTGTGAGCGATAACATAAACGTTTCTGTAAGTAAGTGTTCTCGAATATAGTTACTATAGACCAAACCTCAATCTTCTCTCTGCCTGGTTCAAAAGCACTCACAAGGTTCAGAAGCACTCACAAACACCCATCTCTTCCTACCTAATTTGAGTCATTTCACCCTACCTGCATCAATCTTGTATACACATCCCCCTTATCACGCACTTGACTAACATCTCTCTACATAACAACGCCCCTCGTACTTGGGCCACTCCACACCAAAGTCGTACACTTCTCTCCCAGCAAATCTACCTTCATTAGTGCTATCATTTCAAATTTACTACTGAGAAACATCTCGCTAATCACTCGCCTATTAATTCCAACCTCATAAATGTAACATTTTGAATTCAATGACTGTTATTATAGATTTTGAATAAGTGTTAGCCTATCCTTTCCTTCTCCTTCATCAAGAAATAATTAGAGTTGATGGGATCTCCAGTCCCCGCGCTTCGCCACATGAAAATGCCATTAGACTTCATTTACTGCTAATTTCCATTACCAATCACCAATCACGTTATGTGTTCTATGTGCACATAACGGATAGGCATGTGGCAGCGCTAACTCGGCACATAAGAATATGAATATTAATACACTTTAATAAAAAGCATCAATGGCATATAAGTACTTATGATACAAAATGTATTATACTAGACATATGAATCATTCGCCAGGTTACTGAGGCAGAAACGTCAAATCAGGAAGCACATTAGCAATAACAATTTTATTCCTAACGAACACATTTGTCTTCTTTTTAGTGTGTACAATTTTCTCTCCAACGTCCTAACTTTGACGACCCGGCGAGTGCATCGCTGGGGCAGATTGCATAGAGGATTTTATTATTAGAAGACATTACTCTAGCCATGAGGCTGTGTGTCGCTTTACGAAAAAGTACTTTAAACTGATCCGATGCGTTCTCTGCAAATACTCTGCTCGCTGACGTTGAACGTGGGACATGCAGCAATCGACGAAAGGTGTCATTATAGCTCAATGTCAGCTTTATCATATTGTATTGACCGAAATCTCTCCACAGTGCATTGCAGTAAATTGGGTAGCAGTATGATTTAAAAAGACGTGTTTTTGCTTCCTCTGTCGCAAAGGAGAACTTCCGTATTAGCATGTTGCCAACGGCATTTGGTCGCCTGGCCTGCTTAGCAATATTTTCATCATCAGTGCAATCGACAGAAGCAATATGCCCAAGATACTTGAATTCGTACACAAAATCCAGTGTGACACCATCTAGCTTAACATCAATCCAGAAGTAACCCTTAGGGCCTTTTGGCCTGACCAACATACACACAGTTTTTGAGATGTCATGCACAATATATCAGGGCTGAGCATAATTACTACAAATGACTAGTAATTTCTGCAGTGCAGATAGATTTGGAGCTATTAACACCATACCATCGACATAGCTAAGATTATTAACACAGCAAGCGGCAACTTACCGATTGCCTAATAGGAAATTCTTTGCTCTCCCGGCCTACGAGTAAAATCAGATCATCAGTGTAAACATTATATAACAATGGTGACATTGACCTCCTTGTCTAATTCCACTGATAAAATGATAGGAAGCTAAAATTCCTGCACTCTGTACCAGAAGACAAGCAACTCTACGATATGAAATGAGGCTCCCCTCTCAATTAATTTCCGAACAAAGTCCAGTGATAAACTCTATCAAACGCTTTCTTTGCATCTAAGAAGCACATAGAAAAAGGAGGATCCCTACCTCTGTAGTATTCTAAGGTTTGTTCCAATTCAAATATTGCCATTTATGTAGCACGGCCCTTCTTGAAACCAAACTGACTGTCCACCGTGAACAAATACGTTTGCAGCGTTGCGAGAATGTTCTGCTCCAGAACTTTGGAAATTGAGGTTGCAATTGCAATTGGACGATAAGCATTTATGTTAGACGAGGGTACTTCGTTTATCATTTTAGAAACGGAATAACAATTACATGCGTTACATCTCCGGGCAGCTGCTTGGTTCGTAAGCACGTGGCTCATTATATTCGTAGAACATTAAAATGTGAAAACTAATCGACGATCGCATTGATCAATTGTCCAGAATGCAACATCTGAATGAATATTTCTAGATGTGGTAGAAAATAAAACGTATGGTGGCATTTTCAATTACGGACATTGTTCGAGATGTTTGGGGCCCGGAGAGGAGTGGTGAGTTACTATGGCGCAGACACACAGCGTAGGTACCTCTATCCACTCGGCCCAAGATTTATAAGCTAGTCTATAAATCTTGAATCGACCCTAGTTTATTGGATTACCCGACCACATACCAGAACGGCCGTGAAAAAGTTGCCTGTCACATGCGACCGCGCCTTAGTTACGGACATATGATTCCGAATCGCATGACTCTAAAGAGGCCTTGCCTAGATGTCAATAACAAACGAGAAAATTTTACATGCTGGAAAATTGTATTTGACCTGTCTCTGGCGGCTGATGCTGGGCTATACGCTGAACATCAAATGCCCCAGTTCTATGGAACATTGGTTATGAAGCTAGAGTCATCGCGCGACTGACTGAATAAACTGCAAACTATTGCCTACAAATCACCTTGTGCAACTGTAGCGTACCTCTATGTTAATAACAACCACGAAGTCAGGTGCGTAGAATAGATCCACCCGAGTCCTGACGATTTTTATTGCACTCCCCCATTCACTCTCCATCGGGCGATCCATAAAATTAAAACAATTATTCAAAATAATATCAATTTCCCGGCAATAATCAAGATTGCCTTTCCTTAGGGGAGTTCTTGGGTACGCGTCAGCACAAAGTATTGTATAAGCTACTTCGCGGCGTATCATATAGTTGCTTGCAAGCGGTAACCTTTCTTTGCTCAGACAGTCAGTCTGACAACACTACCTTCCAAACCCCCACCTCATCGCTCAGGCACCCGCTCTCCAGTTCATTGCACTGCGACTCAGCCGGGAGCCCAGCGTTCGCGCTAATATTATTTCCGCACACGCGCACTATCGCCACTTTACTTCAGCTCACTGTCATGACCGGACACTGACAAAACCGCTAAAAATATTTCAGAACACGTGGTTTCGCGCTGAATAATGTTTCAGCCCACACGCATTTGCGCCACTTCAAAAAAGCCTATTGTCAGAATCAGTCACGAGTCGTACCATTTTACTAGTTATCAATTTAATGAAACTTCAATAAGCTGTCATGACCGCTGAAAAAAATGCATTACGTACCCTACAAAAATACGTTCGTTTGCCCCGCGAGTTAGAAATACGAACCTTTGCCCCGCGGGTTAGAAATACGTACCCCTAGGTTAGGTTAGGCTGGGAAGATAAGTTTCATTTAAGTGATAACCAGTGAAACGGTCTCTTGTTAGGTTGTATGCAAGTGGCAGATACCTTAGTTAGGTTGTATGCCAGTGGGAGATATGACACTGGCTGGTGTAACTGAGAAATGCTATGAATGTTCGCTGTTAAAAAATGGTACCGTAAGTAAGTAGTCGGAACAATTTTTTGCTGATAAGACAGTTGGTGGAGTTCAGCTTGACATCGATCGTGTGCAAAATCATCGAGCGATTAATACGAAATCATCTCGTCGATCCTCTGGAAGACAACGGACTCATCCATGACACTCAACATGGCTTCCGCCGTTAGAGGAGTTGTCTGACGAATCTACTGGACTTCTTCAATGAGGTGATCAACGTGTACGACCGCCGTAAGGCAGTGGATGTCATCTACCTAGACTTCCAAAAAGCCTTCGACAAGGTGCCGCACAGGAGACTGTTACACAAAGTCTCTGAGCTAGGCATTGGTGGCAACGTACTTCGCTGGCTGCACGTCTGGCAAACAGAACGCAAGCAAAGAGTCAGTATCGGCCAGGCTTTGTCCGAGTGGGACCCTGTTACTTCTGGGGTGCCCCAGAGCAGTGTACTAGGTCCTATCCTCTTCCTCATCTATGTAAACGACATTGATGCGGAGCTTCTGTCCAAGGTATCGAAATTTGCCGACGACACAAAGCTCTGCCATGCAGCATGGAGGGAAAGAGACAGAGTTGAGATTCAACTAGATCTCGAAAAATTTGTCCAATGGTCGGAAGCGTGGCATATGCCCTACAATGCGGCAAAATGTATAGGTATGAACACGTGAGGTTTCACAATGGCAACTTCAACCACACGATGACAGGAAGCAATTTTGCAACTTTTGACTAGCAGTGAGACTTGGGTGACCTTATCTCGAATGATATGAAATGAAACGCGCAGGTCGAAGAAAGTTATAAGATAGCTAACCGTAACATTGGTTACATCTCCCGTAATTTCCTCTGCAAAACGAAGGATATTGTATTGCCGTTGTACACGTCTCTCGTCCGTCCCCACCTCGAGCATGCAGTTCAATTTTGATCTCCACACATGAGGGGGGACATGATCAAACTGGAATGAATCCAGCATCGTGCAACTGAGGTCATCCCGCAGCTACACCACCACAGCTACGAGGATAGGCTTAAAGAGCTTGGCCTCATCACTCGTGAGCAACGAAGACTGAGGGGCCAGCTCATTGAAACCTTCAAATACCTGAAAGGATTTAGCAACGTGAGTCCGGTCGGCCTCTTCGGCAGGGACCACAACATTCGTATCCGAAACAACGGGTGAAACTTGTGGAAAAACGTTTCGCTACAACTATAGCGCAGCAATTTTTTCCGATCGCAATCTCGCGGGCCTGAAAAAACTTACCGGGTGCGGTAGATGGCTCTGAATCCGTTGATGCGTTCAAAAACGCTCTCGACAAGCACTGGGCTACGTGACTTGCTTTACATGAGAACGAAACGATTTACCATGAGCTGTCGAACCGAATGAGAGGTGTTAACGCAACTCTCATCCACCCCTAAACCCACCCCAGAACCACCGGTACTAAGTGTGAGCCCGTAACGGTACTCGCAATCACCCATCCCGCTAGCCTACAAGACCGTCTGCTGTCTTAACGGGACATGCAGATGCAGGGACTATGGTATCCTGAAAATCGACACCGCCGAAGAGGAGGGCTTGCTCAACTCGATGCGGCGTTGAAGACTTGGAGGGATACCATATCGTTTTACTCCTTATTTATATTATTCTTATGTGGCACGGTGCCAGCATTCCCCACCACACCCCATGATATACGAAAATCAAACCCGCACCAAGATTAGAGCTCCTGCTAAACTCTGTGATACGGTCTAGATTCTACGGGTATCATCCATTTCTGAAAGCAATGAATATTTTCCTACGGAGAAATCTTGCCGAAACGATGGCATTTTCATTTTTATTTGTTACCCTCCATGTGGGAGAGGGAAGAAAGGAGAAAAAGGGGGAGAGATAGCCACAATTGTGAACTAATGAAATCTGCCGGCGACGCACCCCCACACCCCATGATATTCGAAAATCAAACCGGCACCAGGACGAAAGCTTTGCTCAACTCTACGGCACGACGTAGTTCCGACAGATATCATCTACAGTTGAGGCAATGAGTATTTTCCTATGCAGAGACCTTGCCGACCCAATGTTATTTTTCTTTCACTTTGCTACCCTCCCGGCGCGAGAGAAAAGAGAGGGGAAATGTGGGGGACGATAGATAACAATTACGAATAAGAGCGGGTGAGGTCTATGACGACTCAGCGGTGTTTGTTGAGAGGCCACATCGACAGCTTACCTCCACACCGCATGTTATGCGAAAATCCGCTCGCACCAGGGGGAGACCGCTGCTCAACTCTTAAGTACGACGTAGACTCAACAAAAAACTGTGGGTTAAGTCTGCTGGCGACACAGCGACACGTATCGATGTGCCGCAACGGCGGCTCACCCTCACACCCCATGATAAGCAAAAATCGAAACCGCACCATGGGGGGAGATTGCTCAACTCTACGGACGACGTAGATTAGTCAGATATCATCCCTTGTTAGGCAATGAGTATCCTCCTACGGAGAGACATTGCCGACGCAATGGTATTTTATCCTTACTTTTCTACCCGTTCTGTCGGGAGAGAAAAGAAAGAAGAGAAATTGGGCTGAAAAAACATCCATCTGTTGAATCAGTGAATACTTTCATATGGAAGGACACTGTCGATACGATGCTACTCTTTTTTTTATCTTCTCTCTTCGTGATATCAAATTGTAATACCAGCGCCGGTTACATCTCTTGGAGATGTCCCTCTGGCATCTCACTTGAATTATAAAGCCCTTCAGGCACCTTGGTGGAAATATATATAGGTCGCATAGATGTCATTCTGGCATCTCATGTTAAAATGATAAAATAGTGCACTTGATGCACCTGCCTTTCCGGCATCTCACTGCTAAATTGACCCATATGGACATTTGAAAGAACTAACCGTCTTATTTCTCCCACGCAGTACAGATCTGGGAGTGACCCTGTTGCAGCATGACGCAGAGAGACGCTCACCAACTAGCCCATTTCTTACAGATATCCGAGCTAATACCGGTTGATTGCCTCCTTTGGATTTAAATCTGCGGTAACTGTTAATGCCTTTTTTAGAGCAAATCTTGCGATAATTAATCAAAAATTAAAATTCTTTGCTTCCGCTGACTTGACATAACTCTAAACTTAAATACTCGTGCTATTCAAGGAGTGAAACTTGCAATCATACCCGTTTTTCAAAATTTAAAATATTTGTGTTTCTTTTGACTGAACTCAGGAGTTGAGGTGAGCAACTCTTTCCGAGGAGATATCACTCCGACGTCTCACCTTGAAGTGCGTCAGCCTTCAAGGACCATGCAATAATAACATTTTTCAAAAAATTTCACAACTCGTATTGCCTTCGTTTGGCAGCATGCACCGGTTACCTAGTGAAATAATATTTGTTGGATGTTCCACTGGCATCTCACCAGAAATATGAAATATTCTTGGAAATGTCATTCTGGCATCTCACCTGGATCATATTGAAATTATAAATAGCACCCAGTGCAAACTAATCCCTGGAGATGTCCCTCAGACATATCACCTTGAAATTTATTCCCATGAACTGTATGAATAACTAACTACCTTCTCTTCTGTAGCACAGGTTGGGGTGGGACCTGGTGCAGCAATGTCAAGAAAAATGTCAAAATTTAAAAATCATTGCCTCTTTTCCGGATTAAATTCTACGCTAGATGCTTGTCAAAATTTAAAACATTGTGTTCCCCTTGGCTATTGTCTAAATTCAAAATATAAACTTTGATTTCTTGCCTTTTCTGACTAAAATTCTGCGTTAACTATTGAACAAATTTAAAAATATGGATCATTTGACTAAAATCAGGAGTCGCCATAAGCAACTTTTCTTAGGAGATGTCCTTCTGACTTCTCACATGAAATGATCTTGTAGGACCAATCACACGTGTTCAGAGACTTACTCTACTGAACACTAGTGAGAACCACTCTCAGGAAACTGGGCGTGGAGCAGGGCAGGTGTATCCCTATTAGATGTCACTCTGACGTCTCACCTTAATGTGCGACAGCCTTCAAGGAACCGCTTGCGTACAGAAGACTTGATCTTCTAAGCACATGGGGGAGGACCACTACCCGGGCAACTGGGTGTACTGCTCTCCTAAATGTGCACATACTTGTTGAAATTTAATTCCCATATGCTCCTGTGGGAGTAGACTCAATACCTAGTTGGACCCAACTAGGTAACTGACCCAACCTCTGGGGTAAGCCGACAGGCATGCGCTCGAGGACAAGTGTGAGACCGCTTAGCGTATGGGCGTGGCCGTCTCTGCTCCACCGTCTGAGATGCGACCGCCTGAAACCTAAATACTTCTGTTCGCTTCTTGTTCGCCCCGATCCTGAACTGTCGTCCTGACACTAGACCCTTTCTTCTCCGGGGCTGAAATGCCCCGAGCAGTAGTGGGGTGGTTGTAGTAGGTATTGGTGCGTGTATTGGTGGTCCTTTTCCTTTCTGTTCTTACAACCTTCTTTTTCCTGGATGTGTGTGTGAATTTCTAAAGCCTCGTTAACTATCACCCACTCTTCGTTCACTTCTTTCAAAGAAATTACTCGATTTGAGCACTCGTGCCCATTTGTTTTCTTTACTCTAATCTAATCTAATCTACAATGTGCCAAGAAGACGTGGTGTCATTGCTGGACCAACGATATTGTATCATCATCTAGTAATTGTCGACCTAGCATTTAACAATCGACGAGTTCACTATGAGTCGTTATTGTTCCCGCGTTTGAATGATGTCGTGTCGGTGACTAACACAGATCGCAACAGCCCTGAATCAACGCGTAGTTGGGTGTGCATATGTCGTCCAGTCGCCTATTAGAAGTGTCACATGCGTGGTCCACCAGGCAGAGCGGTGATTGCCTATCAGACATAACACATGCGTGGTCCGCAATGCAGAGTGGTGATTGCCTATCAGTCATAACGCATGCGTGGCCAGCTAGGCGGATTGGTGATTGCCTATCAGACATAATACATGCAGGGCCCTTCATGCGCAGCAGTTATTGCTTAATTAAACTCATGACGTTGAAAAGGCTGCATTGCCACTAATAATTCAACAGCTGCCGACTGAGTGTATGATTGATGGGCATATTTTTTGAATTTTTTCGGCCAATGCTGACAAAGAACATCTTGGCGCGACGAAATAAAGAAATTTGAACATTTGTAAATGTTTGAATTTAATTTAATTTTTATTATTTTTATCCCTGGAAATGTCTTCCGCCTACATTGACCGGAATTAATAAAAATTTATACCATCTGGCTGTAGGAGTTTGAAACAAGTCCGCTTATGAAGCTTCCCACACTCGCATTTTTTCATACTAGACATCACTCTCCGCCGGCAGCACAACATCGTTAAACCATTTATACTCGCCAGTCCACGTCTCGAGAAGAAAAATCTTTATCGCTGCGGGAGTTCGAGCTGATCAAAGATACAACCGACCAGAGCCAATCTGTGCCGGTCCCGCCGTCAGTGGCTCGCTTTTTGGCCGAAAAAGCGCGATAGTTTTCGCTGTTTTTGAGACTGGCGCAGCAGTCGACGTGATCTCAGCGCCAAATTGAGGCGATTTTTCTCTCTCGCGCTTTGAGTTCTTTCTCGGACAAAGGAGATAATAAAAAAGGCTGCAAAATTCGTGGCCTGATCAGGTACAGCCTTCTGGACCGCCCGATTCAACAAATCCCTTCATTCTTCCTTGTTCAATTCAGCCAATGAATCTAAAATCTCCAATTAACGCCCAATAGTCATATTGGGATAAATGAGAATTTACTTAACGAAATACTTAGCATGACTTACGTGTAGGTCACCCACTCATTGTCTTCGCAATTAATTTTAAATGTTTTCCTCCGCCTTCAACCAAGATTTCGGTATACACTGACAGGCATTGTGGTGTGGCCACTCGAGGGTGAAGTAACAAACCAGATTAAGTATCACAAAATTCAAATATATATGAAATCAGACGGGTGGGTTTATTTATAAGAATTGCGAAAGTTTTTGATTATTCAGAATTATTGTTCGGGGACTTGAGAGACAAAGAATCTTCGGACTGAGAACAGC
Source organism: Gammarus roeselii (assembly GCA_016164225.1). NCBI lineage: Eukaryota > Metazoa > Arthropoda > Malacostraca > Amphipoda > Gammaridae > Gammarus > Gammarus roeselii. The sequence goes on from SDVV010016081.1 coordinate 12,118, forward strand.
AAATTAGGGCTTCTCAAAATGTTAGTACATGTCTCCTGGTGCGAGTACTTGGTATCTCAAGATGCCACTCATAAATATTAACGAAATGAAGGGTACACTTTGTAGGAAAATAATGGCTACAGTTACAAAACCATAACACAATATATCGTGGCACCCTGCAGTTCCAACCAATAAATGTGGCCGCAACATGGATAGTGGAGTTATGCAATGTTTATATTATAGTTACAATTTCTCGCATATTTTTAAGTCAATCTCCTCTGATCGGAGTTTCAAGCTCGGTCCGTGGGAGATAGTTAATTGATTAACCATCGTACGATGAGAAGAAATGGAGAGTTGGGTTAGTTTTCAATCTTCGTGAACTTGGACATATCATGGTACAGTGACCGCCAATGAGAAGAAACACATACAATTAACACCACGTTCAATCTAATCAATTCATGAGAACTTGTTCTATGAGTAGTTTATTGCAAAAAGTATAATCATGTTGTCTTATCTAATTTAATTTCAAAAAGCGGTAAAAGTTTAACAGAATTTCATCAATAGTCGAAGTCAATAATCGTAAAGGATTCTGATATCTCCAGAAACTCAGAAAAAGAGAGTGGCAGAAGCATTATTGAATGCGTCTCGTCATATATCGTATAACAGCATCTCGACTGCATATCCGAATGACATCTAAATTGCTCTACCCTGCATCTTCATTTCTGTATATAAAAATTCTTCTAAATGTCAACTTGGCTAGGAAAGTGTCGTCCGAGGCCTACAGGGCCGCCTGCCTGTAATTCAATAATAAGACATGATGAGCGCACTGCAATCTTTGGGAGTGCATCACCTCCCCCCCCCCCTCCTGTCCCTACTCTGGCCTTCCTCTACTCCAGCTCTCCTCAGTGACTCAAACGCTTAGCTCAAACGACACTCAAATTGAATTTCGAAAATGCATAGTAACTCCTTCGTAATCGAATTGTTCTTACCACTTGCATCTTACTGGGATGATACGGCAGCACCCGGCCTTCTTGAAAATAGATAGATATGATATGTAACGTAAATGAAACCACACTGATAGGGGTTATTCGTTTTAAAAAAAATCTGTACCGATAATACCAATGCATTTTGGTTCAAGCTAGTACTTTGCTAAGTTAATCGAAGATAACTACTGATGACGTCGAGCAAAATTTCGATTTTATTATTTCGTTTATTGACATTCATGAGGAATTGATCTTCAGTCGCTGCTACTTTTGATCTTAGCTCATATTAGTATAATCGGGACTGGTATGAAACATCTATTAAAAGAATGTACTCTTATTCGCCCCTCCCACGACCCACTACTCCTCTCCTGCCCCTTTTTAGAACCATAACTCTTCTTCTTCCCTCCGTAGACCAACTAACTGAACGGAAACACATGCTACAGTTGCCGTAACAACACCCATTATAGGTTTGCAATATGGTTCTATCTCTGACAACGGTTATGAGCAGTTCTATTTCGAATGAACACCAAATACGTCCACATTCAATGCACAAGGTTGCGGGAAACAAAGGATCACCATCGATGAGCCCAGCTGTTTACGAACAGAGCAGTTTGTATGTTAAATCTTTTTTTTTTTACACACACTAACTCAATACAACAATGAATGAACAGTAGGTCACGCGTTAGAAGCTACATTCATTTCCAGCATGCCAATAGATTTCCATTTCCCGAAAACACCTTTTCAGTACTTGTGATCACGATCCAACGAATGCAATCTTTCCTAATACCTCCCCTGGGGCAGGAACCAATTCCATGTCGGTATCTTTGCAAAGCGATGTAGGGCAGCACTGCAGGCCTTGCTCACTGGGGGTGCTGCTACGCTGTTGCAATTATCTTTCCATGTCTAATCCCCTTTCTATCTTCCTTACTTCTCGTAGCCGTAACAAAAACCAGCCTAACAAATTTTTGACAGCACTGAAGTAGGAGGAGAAATGTTTATGGTGACGAATTTATACCCAAATAAAAAATGAACAAAGTAACTGCGGTTGACAGTTCTGCTCATGCTCCCACTCTGCAGATGCTGAGGTCTGCTCATGCTCCCACTCTGCAGATGCTGAGGTCTGCTCATGCTCCTACTCTGCAGATGCTGAGGTCTGCTAATGCTCCCACTCTGCAGATGCTGAGGTCTGCTCTTGCTCCCACTCTGCAGATGCTGAGGTCTGCTTTTGCTCCCACTCTGCAGATGCTAAGGTCTGCTCTTGCTCCCA
>SDVV010016082.1:0-14346 GCA_016164225.1 Gammarus roeselii
ATATGCTTAAGCAACATAAGGTTTGCGTGACTAGTTAGTATCTGCACAATTGTGTGCGTGGGTAGACAGCCTGAAGCCAGTCTCAGGGTTTCTCTTAGTTGGTAAATAAAACCTTAAATGTTGATTAAGTTTTATTTCCCCCGCACATAGAAGCAGATGTATGGTAATTGGGTTGTCACACCCGACCCACTTAACTAAGTAGCCGGAGAGTGTCACCGGGGTAAGTACCCCAGACCCCTCCTGGTTTGGGCGGACTCAGAGCTCCGTCAGTCATTGATAAGAATCAACCCCTTGCAGAGTTAATCACTTGATTGCCGTGGATTGATGAAGGTTGACTAGACGGGCGACAATAGAAAAAAGTCATAATAGCGCAAGTGGGGATCCGTCACAATAACACGGCGTAACGTACAAACTAACTCGTCATAATATGGCAAATTATCAATAGCGTTTTTCAGTCGAGAACTGCGCAGGTTGGACGGAACTATTCAGTGACCAAACAGGAAGCTCCGTAAGTTTGAAGTGGTTACTGATCAAGCTCCTCTTGGATACATTTTTAAACATAAAACTCTGTCCCTTGAATCGATAGATGGGCGCTGTTGCGCTCTAAATACGACTATACGATCCGGCGCACAGAAGGAAAACTCATGTTTTTTCCACTCCTCATCTCATGCGCCCGTCGACAGCGCCCACTCAGACGAGGCAGTCCTGTTATATCTTATGATATTGCAGGCAGAGGACTTTTCACTCAAACCCAGATGGGTTTATTATATAATATATTTGAATACACTTTATACAAGATTAGACAAAGATAATTTGGGCTTGGGCGGAAATAAAGCATGTTAAGAAAATGACTGTAAGGGCAGGTCTATACGGGGACGAGTAAACGAGCGGGCCAAGGTCGAGTCAACACTCCCTTCTCAGGTCCTCTCAGGCTACTTCATATACGTCACGTATGCACAACACATACGCATAGGCGTATGCTAGGAATTCCACCGCTTCCGCCAACGTATGGCCTACGATGAGTTGCTGTTGTCAGTCCCATCTTAATTGTATGCGTCCAAATAACATCCGTTCAGTTTAGATTAGCGTGTTTTCTACCTGCGCTACCTGTGCTGTCGTAGGGAATGACGGACCGGGAAGCAGTGCTGACCTGACCCTCTATCGATAATTGATCACACAGGAGCAATTGGCTGACCTGTTCTAAGAAAATGTAGTGAAGTTCTTGGAGGGAGACATCCGATGTCAGCGCTTTGTTCGTGAATGTCTTCCTAGTCCACAACTTTTGTTTGCTGCTAGGCAAATTTCCCCGGCTTGTTTCCTTGGTGTTGATCTGATCGAATTATGAACGAGTTACTTCGGCTACAATTACGGTCTGACGGCCGCTGATCATTATTCCAACTACCTTTCTGAGTTCCACTGCCAAACAAACCAACTGAAGTTCCTTTTCAAGGTGCAAATGGTTGTCGTCTCCAGAATTTGTGAATGAATTTGTGAATGAATTTTTCAATGAAATCTTCGAAATAAGAACAGATAGACCAATCTCATCACCGCCTATCATCCGAGAAGCTAATGTTTACCTGAAAAAATGAACTCCGTCTGTGTAGGTGCCATGAGTCACTTATCCTCTGATGGCAAGTTCGCCTCTGAAGACAGAGTTCCTCTCGTCCCTGTTGCGATCAATAGCGCATTTGCATCAACGATGTTCGTGTCTTTCTGTTTCACAATCGCAGTGCACACCTTCTCTTTGGAGACTCAAAACATCCGATCAATTATCGCAACTAACTGCGCGGCAGAAATGTTGATGAGGTTATCAAATGCTTTCAGGCAAGCAAAAAACAGTCTGAACTTTCTCATGACAAATCAGCGCAGTATTACGACGAAACGGCCAACAGCGAATGCATAACACCAGGTTCCTTAGTTCTACTGCAAAATGAAGCGTCAAAAACAGAAAGAGCGCAAGGCTAGCCCTCTCAATTCATTGGTCCATGCAGAGTACTCAAGCGACACAATGACAACGTTGCTATCTGTTGGGTTTACACCGACACGTCAACAGATTGAAGCTGTCGCAAGAACGATTCGATGACCCCTACCCTCAAACCACACTGCTCTCACCGTAGTTGCGGGAAACCGTCTGTCTGTGGCGAGGTCACATGTTTGCTGTAAGGAACACATCCTTGACCCATATTACAATAGCGATATTACGGTAGCTATATTACAGATGTCATGTTTCAGTAGCCATATCACAGTAGTCACCGTTTGTAGCTGCACTCTTAGACGAAAACGTGATAAGGAGACGCAAGGCCAGGATGTCGCATACGCTCACTACCGAGCCGAAGCAGTGCACGTGCAAGTTGATCTCATATTTTCCGTCAGGAAACTCCCACAAGGAGGTCACAGGATGGGCCAGCCAGCGCGCGGTGCAGAGGAGGGACAAGAGGGGCAAGCGAAAGACAAGAGGAGCAGAAAGAGGGACAAGTGGGGCAAGCTTGCCCAACAGCAACCGATGCCCAGAGTCGAGCTACAGGATTTCCCGTTAGATAGAACAAGTATGTAAGGGGGAGTTGCGTTTTGTTTACGATTTCTTGTCTAACCTTTCTTTTACTTAAACGATGATAGAGTGTGACACGTGTAATTTTTAGGAGTGGCCGAGGCTGTTCAGCGAACTGTGGGCGCTGACGTCACTGTTTGACGTCACGTTTGTACTATATAAGACCGCGCCGCCAAGTATCGTTAGCTTTTGTTTCAGAGAACCATGTGATCTCTGCAGTAGTCATGTCTCCAAACCACCAGTAGAATTGTGCCAACTCCACTCTCTCACGCCCATTTAGATAGTTTACCGAACAGCTTGTTCGTGGGAAGACTTCTCCCGACCATTGCGGAGATTGTATCGGTAGTCCTTTATCACTTGGACTACCAGGGAATTTGTGCCAGAAGTAGTCGTGCACTCTCTGAAGAATAGCCACATCGACGAGTCCAGACCCCGACTCGTGCCTCGAGTGACGACGACTTGCCGGGTAGTGGGACGTCCCGAGTAACCAATCTCTGGATGTATTTACTATTTGAAATACTGGCAAGCTGTTGACTGTGTAATAATTCATATAATCATTAGTATATGCATATTGTGTATTGTTCAATGCGTTATGTAGAGTTAGTTTTGCATATTCAAACTTGTATGCAGGTAGCAAACCTGAAGCCAGTCTCAGGGCTTCTTTCAGTTAGTTAAATAAAGCTTTGATTGTTTGCTAAGTTTCATTTAACCCTGACACATATTAGTAAATGGTATGGTCTGTTGTGGTCGAATTTCCGATCTACTCAACTGAGTAGCCGGAGAGTGTCACCGGGGACTGCTTTCCCGACCTCATCTTGGAGCAGGCGGACTCCTTTGCTCCGTCGGTCGTTGATAAAGTAATCGAACCCTTGCAGTAACTGAAAAGTTTGATTTGCCACGGATTGATAAAAAATTGACTAGACGGGCTACATGTCTGACGAAGCTGATAAAATTACCGAACGTGAACCAATGTCACGATACAACCTCAAGAGTCGTAAAAAATACTATTAAAAGGTATAAAGATAGTTTTGATATTGTATACACATATGAGTAGGATCATATTTGTCATGCCACGTATAGTTTTATGTTTTGTTTGATACGGCTAACCCATGACCAACTCAAAACAAGCATCCATCAATGGTTCACCGGGAAAATTACATTGAGAGGTTCGTATGCAAAAGGGATTCGTGTCCCAGCGATTATTCAAATGAACTTCTGTATCAATTACTATTCTGTGAATCGCTCCCTCGTGTTTTGTAATCAACGGCCATGTTAAGAATGCAGTAATTGTCACCTCTGCTACAAAAACATTCTGTTCAAATTGTATTCAAGAATCAGGGAATTCCCTATCAAATTGCTGCATAGGATCGTGTCCATGTCACTGCTCGACTTGTTTACTCAAAGAAATATGCCATGCAAACAATTACAAATTACTATAAACCTCTCTCTGCCCTCCTTCGTCTCCAAGACAGCCACACACCAGTGCCGAGTGGTGTCCAACAAGACGAGCACGGGCCCACCCACCTCCTCCTATAATGACATCTGATACAAGCTACTTGCCAGCGCCCGCTAAATGAAACGGCGAGTTGCGCTTGATTGTAAACGAGAGGCGCCCTCCTACAACGGAAGGGCACAACAACGAAGAGTGATGCTAATCACCCACCACGAAGAGCAGAGGTTGTTCGAATCAACGACCACGTTAAGAGAAAATGTTCCTGGCGTTCTGACGACGGAAAACAGCTGAGATCGTCTGAAAACGCGCCAGGAATAACCATCCTGGTGATGACCAATGTTGATGTCTACCCTTGCAGATGGACGTGTGAACCGAAATAGAATCCGTCCCAGCGCCTACTACAGCCTCACCCACAGAAAGATAACAGAATCGAGCGATGACAAAAGTGACATAGCTCATGTCATCTGCCAGGAGGCAGCTCTCAGTCACTCCGGGCCCTAGGAGTCTCCCGACTTGACGTCTAACGAATGACAGAATAAAAATTCTTGGCTATCGCAAGAAAACTTCCTTCACACGAACGCCAGAAAACTTTCTTTGAAATTTTCTGTGGCCTCGAGCCTCGGCAATGTCCTGCTTCATTTCTTAATTTTATTTCTCCTAAATCATGATTGCTGATGGTGTTGGGTAATTTTCGTTATGCTGAACCTCTGCCTCGTAACATTTTTTGTCTAGTACCTATTTGTAAGGATGTGCGAGCGGCATCTTGATCGTTGAATGCATTTATGTCCGAGTTACAGAACACACATGAGTTCAGGTTGGAGCTTCTCTCTCCATCATCTGGCATTGGGTTTTCAATTTTTCAAATATTACACATAAAACTTTATTGTTATACATACTATTTGCATTAATGTAAACGAAAAATCAAATTGAATTCGCCGCCGGTTCTGATTTTATGCAACAGATTAAAAATGATAATATTATAATCGATGATCATAAGCCAACGTCTTATTTCAGGTATGAATCAGGAATGCCTGGCACGAAATACATGGGGTGGGGTGATCACAAATAAATGGGGAGATAAAATTACGAAATACATAGGATTGGGAAAACCGCCAACACATGGGGCTAAGAAATCCTGAGAACATGGGGTTGGGAAATCGAAATGCGCTAGCATATTGTAAAGATGGAGTAAAATATGAATAATAAAGGGTTGAATAGATGACATAAATTATACATAAAATATATACATAACGCTAGATATAAATATTTCATGACGAAATGCGTCAACATATTGTAAAGATGAGTGTTAAACATTGTATGAATAATGAAGTGGTGAATAGATGACATAAGTTTTCATAAAATATATACATAGCACTGAATATGTACACTTAATGACCGCTAGGAAACGATTAAATGATTGACAATCAGAATAATCGATACTGGAGTACGGAAATCGAATTAATATACTTCTGTTATAGGGGATGAAGCACAATATCATCTTATGTGACTATGATTGTATCTTCAAAAATGGTACGGTAAAGGGTAGAAATGATTCAATAAATTATATTCTCATCGAGTTGGCCTCTGTCAAAGCTGGAAGCTACCTATCGTTCCTCGAACGTTTAATTTGAATTCGTCACAGCTCATCTCTAGATGCCGCCGGTTCGGATTACATGGAGCGAAATATTATTTACAATAGTATCATACGTGCACATACAGAAAATGTCTATCATGACAAAATAATTCCGTCAGTAGCGTTCGGAAAACCAGTCCCAGGCGGGGTTGAAAAATATGAAATACATGCGCTGGATGAATAACAAAATACATGGGTGTGGAAAATAACAAGTACATGGGGTGGGAAATCAAGAATGCATGTGGTTAGAGTCCCGAGAACAGGGGACTAGGACATCAAAGTGTGCTAACATATTGTGATAAGTAGTCTACATTATTGTCCGATGAAAAAAATGTGGATGGACGACATGAATTTTACAGGGTTGGGAAATCGAAAAGCGCTAACATATGGTAAAGATGGGTCTAAACCATTGTATCAATAATGAAGGAGTGAATAGGCGACATAAGTTATAAAAAAATATATACATAAAATACATAACAAACAACTGAATATACAATATACAGACTTCAAGACCGCTAGGAAATGGTTAAATGATTAACAATCAGAATAATACAATGCTGGAATACACAAGTCGGATGAATATACTTCTGTTATAGAAGACAAAGCAAAATGTTACCTTATAAGGCAATGATTGTATCATCAAAAATGGTACGGTAATTGTTAGAAATAATTCAATGAATTATATTAAAATCGAGTTAACCTATGGCAAAGTTAGAACCTGCCTATCGTTCCTCAAAAAGGCTGAGTTCGTATTTTAATTATACTAAAACGACTGGAACATTTAGAACATAGAAATAGACAAAACGTTGGTTAACACTATTGGTAATTGGCAAAGACAATTGTGATCGGTAGCAACATAGAAAACATAAGTGTCGTCAGAGTAAAAACTATTAGATGGTGTCTCAATGTTGAGAGTTATGGTGGTGTTGGTTGGTGGTGGTCGCTCAAGAACAGAATGCATTTTCTGGTTACTGTTATCATGCAGTTAGCTTATGTTTTTGGGCAAAATTACCGTTATGAATTTATCGGTCAATAGATGTTCACTAAGCCTATTTTTGAAGGACTTGTTGGATTCAAGATTTTTGAAGCTTGTTGGGAGGTTGTTCCAGGATTTTCGTCCAGTGATCGAAAAAAGCTCTACTGGCAGTTTCGGTTTTCCTGTGTTCAACGTGCAGAGTATCATTATTTCTTGTGAATCGATAGTTCTTTTCACCTCGACTTTGACTGCCGGGTGAATGTTTTTCTAGAAGATCTTTATGAATTCTGATCGATTCATTGAGTGCCACTGTAATTTTTCGAGGAGAGGATTTTCGTGGTCTCGTTTTCTGTGGTTACCATCGCATGTTATCCTTGCCGCATAGTATATACGACATTGCACTTTCTCTAGTTGAGTTTTGGTGCATTTCCCCCAATTAGGAAGACTGTAGTTAATGTGAGAAAATACTAGAGCGTGGAGAATCAGTGATCTTCATTTGAAATCCAATTATTTTTTTGCGGAATCCCAGACGTATAACTTTATCTTCAACAGGAATGTTATATTTGCCTATCCTGATAGAAAAATTCGTTTGAACTGCTTTTCTTTTCGAGTTTGAGCCGAACAAGAAGAATTTTGTTTTTTCAAAGTTGAGCTTGAGTCAATTTTTATCGTACCAAAATTTCAGATTAGTCACGGCTGTCTCAGCGTCGTCTTTCAGTGCATTCAGATCCGACGGCTTTCGGGCAAGCAATATTTGAACATCATCGGCGTACATTACCATTTTCGCTTGATTTTTTTTTTGTATTTTACAGTCGATGTCATTTACATAAACAAGGAACAACAAAGGGCCAAGTATCAAATCTTGAGGGACGCCAAAGGCAACTGTGGCCGAATTTTACATAGTTGCGTTAACGAGTTTAACTGATTATTGCAGATTCAAAATATAACTTTCGAATCAAGCAGGGCCCATTCCGATGTTGTGGAGCTTGCCAAAAAGAATTGTATGGCTTACACTGTCGATTGCTTTCGATAAGTCTAGCAATACCAGCAAAGATATCTGCCCCTCATCAAAGTTTTTGTACAGATCTTCAGTGATGCTCATAAGTGCGTCTTCCGGTGATAATTTTCGCCGATAAGCATACTAGCAGTCATTGAACAGCTAGTTTGATTCGAGGTAATCAATCAAATGGTTAGATATTACCTTTTCTAGAAACTTGGATAGGACAGGCAGAAGACTGATTGGTCTAAAGTTAGATGGTTCATTCTTGTCCCCAGATTTACGAATAGCTTTTATGGTTGCATGTTTCCAGATCTATGGAAAAGTTCCACTTGCCATGGAGTTGTTAATAAACCTGTTGATATAAGGCAAGGTAACTATAAGGCTGTCTTTCAGATATTGTAGGGCTAAAACATATATTCCTATAGAAGTGGTTTTCTTCAAGGCAAATACAACTCGTTTTACTTCATGTTGCGATACTAGCTTTGGTTTCCATTTGACGTTTGCTTCTTGGTCACTGTCTCCATCGAAAGCTTTTGGAGTCCATGTATCTGTTGCGTCTCTCTGTAATCCTTGATGAGCTTCCTGGGTTACCTCTTCAAAAACCTGTTTCCCAACTCCAGCGATGTAGTTGTTAAACTTCCCTGAAGCTGCTTGGGTATTCGGATAAGTAGGCGAGGTGATCTTTATTTTGTAAGGAACAATTCTTTTCAGTACATTCCACGCTTCTTTTTGATTGTTTTTGTACTTTTCTAGTCCATCATGATGGTATTTATATTTGCCCTCATGACTTCTCGTTTGACTCTTCTATTTTGAATTCGAAATAATTTTAACCAAGCGATGCTTTGTTTTGCTCTGCGTTTGAGATATTTTTTAAGTGCTATTTCGTTTTGCAGGTTTTCTGTAATCCATTTAACCGGCATGCTTTTCATTGTTTTAGTTTCCGTTGGCGCCATGGCTATCAAACATGTGAAAAGATAGTCTGTGAGTAATTGGGCTTTCTTTGTGACGTTATTTGTGCTATGTATCGGTTCTATCATCTCGACGTTGCTACTAGTTGTGCTCTGAAATTATCCGCGGCATAATTTATTTTTGTACGACCCGTTATTATGTATACTTGTTTTTTTCTCTTTTTTGATGTTAATGGTGCAGTTTATTTCATGGTGGTCCGAGAAAGAATTGGGCTCCACGTCTGTGGTAACAATGGAAGACGGATTGTTACTTATGAGCAGATTCTTACTTATGAGCAGATCCCAACCAATCAAATAACATAAAAGTGAACGAAACCCATAGTAATACCCTATTACTTCCCATAGGGATACCCTTACCTACTTCCTGCCAGGCCAAGAACTCTTCGGCTGCCCGGAAACTAAAAACTGGGACTCAGCCTATACATCGGACCAAGACGTCCACAGGCCGAAACTGCACCCAACCTCAACGGGGTGACGTAGATTCGGATGGATTTCAGTAGGTCCAGAACCGATTCGCCTTCGTGAACCGGCCTGCGTTTGTGATGCCAACGCGGAACACCTTTGAGAGGTTCACGGACCTGGACGGCGAAATGGAGACATTTGTCCTAGGTAATTCTATCATCCGACACCAGGCGGTTGAATTTGCTCATAGGTGTAAGGCAAAGAGACAGGTTTTTTGCAAACCTGGTGCCACGATTGAAAAGATCAGAGATGCCCTTGCTGAAGTTGTAGTTTCCAGCCGGGAGACACTCATCATCTGCCATGTAGGCACCAATGATCTTAAAAGGACAAGGTCGGAAGATCTGCTAGCCAAGTATAGGCAGCTGATTTCTAACCTCAAGGCGAACACGGATTGAGTGGTCATCACATCCATCTCACCGCAAATGTATGATGATGACGAACTGTATAGTAAGTTAACCTATACAAATCGAGCCCTCGAGACCATTTGCAAGTCCAATGGAGTATCCTTCATCAACTTGTTTGATGACTTTCGGGAGAGGCCCGATCTATTCTTAAGAGATGGCCTACACATGAATGATGTAGAAAATGCCCGATTTAGCCGACTGCTCCATCTAAGCGCTAAGAAATATTATGCCCAAAAGTTAGGGGTCCAGCGTGCTTTAAACGGTCCAGTTTTGGCCGCAGGGAACCCTACCTAGAGGGCCCCGTGCCCGCAACAGATTCCCGGATGGAAGCGATGACCGTCGATCAGTCGCTTCAAGAGGAAGTAGCTGCTGGCACGGTAGATGCGTTACTGGGCTCACAAGAAACAAATTCTAGGGATGGTCTAGATCCTGGTCCACAGCAGCCAGGTCGAGACCCCCACAATGATGAAGATGTCGAAGACCGAGACACGCACCGTCTAAAGGTCTTCTTCTGTAACGCGCAGTCATATGCCACTAAGTTCGACGAACTGAAGGGACTGACGACCGTGTACTCGTTTGATGTCATTGGCATAAACGAAACATGGCTCGATCTCCAGAGTAGCAACCTGGCAGCAAAGTTAATGATACAAGGCTACAAAATGTTCAGCGTGGACAAACCCACCCATAGTAAACGAGGGGGCGGGTCCGTGCTGTACATAAAGGAGATACTTCATCCATTTCTTAGAGCAACGCTGGTCACAGTTTCTTACGAAATACTCAACGAAGAAATCAAAGTGGCCTATACGACATTGAAGCTGGCACTGGTGTACCGCAACAGCCACACCCTTGCGGAACAAGAAGCCCAGCTCTATGAGAAGCTGGAAGAAATAGTCTCAAATAATCACGAGACTATTATCCTATGCGACTTCAACCTCCCTTATATTGACTGGGTGAGCCTAACTTCACAGGCCCCAGGCAATAAACTAACTGAGTTTATCGCCGAAAATGGCAAGACCCACTATGTTCGTGAACCAACCCGGAGGAACAACAAACTGGACCTAGTCCTGTCAACTGAGGAGCGCTTGATTGGCAACATCCTAGTTGGCAACAAACTGGGAGGTGCTGACTACAACGCGGTGGAATTCACCATCAAAAGGAGAAATACGCTGCCCCAACTTCGCGCGAGCAGACTTCCAGGGTATGAGAGAACAACTAAGTGCGCTTAATTTAATCGAACAACTCGATGATGGTAAGGCGGACGCTTGCTGCCGTATCCTCAATGAGAGAGTTCGCGAGGTAAGCTACCAATGTATACCCTTGAGGACAATTGATCCTGCTCAAAGGATCAGGCCTCCTTGTGGAACGTCGAAGTTGCAAGAGCCTTGAATCGTCGCGATCAACTAAATGCGCAACGACTGAGGGATAACACCAAAGAGGCTGCAGAACTGCACCGCCTGGCGTGTAAGACAGCCACTAGACTAGTCCGATTCTCTAAGCGCACGAAAGAGAAAAACATTGCGGATAACGCCAAAGAGAACCCAAAGGATTTCTATCGCTACGTCAATGAGCGTAGAATTGCTAGGGACTCCGTTGGTCCGCTTATGGATGATGATGGTGTCCTCAGAACGTCACCTGAGGACATGGCCGGTGTCCTGAATAGCTTCTTCTGTTCAGTGTTCACAGTTGACGGCCCCGGCTACGAACGAGATAATGTTTACGCTGGGGAAGTCAGTCTCAACGACATTGCGTTCACATGAGAGGAAGTTGTCAAACAACTTGAGGAACTGGACATTTACAAATCGACACCACCCAAGAGTTCTCAAGGAAACTCGAGAACATTTGGCGGATTCCCTAACCCACATCTTCAACTTATCAATGACGAGTGGCAAGGTCCCCGATGACTGGAGAGTTGTCCATGTCACGGCAATCTTCAAGAAAGGTGACCGACAATCGCCCAGCAACTATCGACCGATCAGCTTGACGTCGATCGTGTGCAAAACTATCGTGCGATTGATACGAAACCATCTAGTCGATTATCTGGAAGACAACGGACTCATTCATGACTCTCAGTACGGCTTCCGCATTAAGAAGAGTTGTCTGACGAATTTGCTGGACTTCTTCAATGAGGTGATCAACGTGTACGACCGCCGTAAGGCAGTGAATGTCATTTACCTAGAATTGTAAAATGCCTTCGACAAGGGGCCGCACAGGAGACTGCTACACAAAGTCTCTGAGCTCGGCATCGGTGGCAACGTACTTCGCTGGCTGCGCACCTGGCTACCAGGACGCAAGCAAAGAGTCAGCATCGGCCAGGCTTTGTCTGAGTGGGCCCCTGTTACCTCTGAGGTGCCCCAGGGCAGTGTCCTGGGTCCAATCCTCTTCCTCATCTATGTATACGACATGGATGCGGGGCTTCTGTCCAAGGTACCGAAATTTGCCGACGACACAAAGCTCGTCCATACAGCATGGAGGGAGAGAGACAGAGTTGAGATTCAACAAGACCTCGAAAAACTCGTCAAATGATAGGAAGCGTGGCAGATGTCCTTCAATGTTGCAAGATGTACAGTTATGCACATGGGGTGTCGTAATGCCAACTTCAACCCCACGACAAAAGTCAGCGATCTCGCAACTGATGACCAGCAGAAAGACTTGGGTGTCCTTATTTCGAAAGATTTAAAATAACGCGCGCAGGTCAAAGAAAGTTACAAGATAGCTAATCGTACCCATGGCCACATCTCACGTAACTTCCTCTGCAAAACGAAGGACATTGTATTGCCGTTGTACACGTCCCTCGTCCGTCCACACCTTGAGCAAGCAGTCCAATTTTGGTCTCCACTCATGAGTGGGGGGGCCATAGCCAAACTGGAACGAATCCAGTATCGTGCAACTAAGCTCATCCCGCAGCAACGCCACAAAAGCTACGAGGATAGGCTTAAAGAGCTTGGCCTCATCACCCTTGAGCAACGAAGGCTGAGGGGCCAGCTCATTGAAACCTTCAAATACCTGAAGGGATTCAACAACTCGAGTCCTGTCGGCCTCTTCGATATGGGCCCACAGTATTCGTACCCGGAACAACGGGTCAAAACTTATGGAAAAACGTTTCCCTACAACTAACGCGCAACACTTTTTCCCGATCGCAATCTCGCGGGTCTGGAACAACTTACCGGTTGCGGTAGTTGGCTCTGAAGCCGTGAATGCGTTCAAAAACGCGCTCGACAAGCACTGGGCTACGTGACGCGTTTAATTTGAGAACGACACGGTTTAGCAGGAGCTGTCAAACCAGGTTGGAGGTGTTACGGCAACTCTCATCCACCCCTGAACCCACGCCAGGGCCACAGGAACTGGGTGTGAGCCCGTAACGGTACTCGCATTCACCCATCCCGCTAGCCCACGAGGCCGTCTGTTGTCCTAACGGGACAAGCAGATGCAGGGACTATGGTATACTGAAAAGCGACGCCGCTCAAGAAGAAGGCTTGCTCAACTCGATGCGGCGGTGCAGACTTGGAGGGGCCCCATGTATCTATTACTCTTTATTTTTTATTATTATTTTTTCTATGCTTTTGTTATAAGCCCGGCCTTGTTTACAATCCAAGCTATTACTACTAATAAATCATTATTAGTAAAAATAATAGTATGTCGCTGGTAGTAGCAGTTGTTTCATTAACAGTTATAATGGAATGATTGCTATTGCTGACCAACTCTAGCGACTGAAATTCCATGTCAGAACGGAACGCTTTCTACGATTACAATTACAGGTACTGGTAGTACTGCATGCAGAGACTGATATTATTGCATTGCTTATGCAGAGACTGACATTAATACATTGCTAATACAGAGACTGACATTAATACATTGCTAATACAGAGACTGATAATATTGAGAACGATCATTCTAAGAATTCACCGGGTGAGAGGTAATACGGCGACTCGCAATCACCCCTAAGCCCACGCCAGGGCTACCGGTTAGGTCTGAGCCCATAACGGTACTCGCATTCACCCATCCTGCTAGCCTACGAGGCCGTCTGCTATCTTAACGGGACAAGCAGATGCAGGGACCATGGGGCCCGGGAAGTCTACACCGCCTAAGAGGAGAGCTTGCTTTCCTCGATGCAGCGGTGAAGACTTGGAGGGATACCATATATTTTTACTCTTTATTTTTATTATTCCTATGTGGTACAGTGCCAGCACGTACCTCCACACCTCTCCTTTCTCTCCTCTCCCGCGGGAGGGGTTGGAGGGGTGAGGGGAGGAGTGCCGTCGTGTCGGCGAGGTGCCTCCTTGGGAGGATGTTCGTTGCCTCTGAAGTGGATGGTGCCTGTTTAATATCAAAACAGCGCCTTGAGGAAAGCTGCTCAACCTATGGTATGACGTAGATTAGACAGATATCATCTATTGTTGGGGCGATGAGTATTTTCCTATGGAGAGGCCTTGCCGACCGAATGGTATTCATATATCACTTTTCTACCCTACCTGCGGGGGAGAGAGGAGAGGATTAAAATGGGAAGAGGTAACCAAAATTGCGAACTAGTGAGGGTGAAGTCTGCCGGCGACTCACCCCACACCCCATGATATTCGAAAACTGAACCCGCACCAGTAGGAGAGCATTGCTCAACTCAAAGGTATGACGAAGACACAACGAAGGTGAGCGGGTGAAGCCCGCCGGCGACCCATCGACGCTTACCGATGAGCCGCAACGGCGACTTACCCCACATCCCAACAAATACCAATATTTTAAATAAGTGATTACCTCCCTAAGGAAGAATACTGTTTTTTTTTCACATTCTCTTTTTTTTCTCTCTTTCTTCTTCCCTTTTTCTTCTTTTTCTTCTTCTTCTTTCCTTCGTAAATACAGCGCCGGCTGGAGATGTCCTTCTGACATCTCTTTGAAATATTCAAGTGTAAT